>APFE030130169.1:48487-89191 GCA_000404065.3 Pinus taeda
ATTATAAAATATTTATTAATTAAAAAAAATCATGTTAATTTTTTTTCAAGCAAATTAAATTGACACTTCACATCGAGTAAAAGTTATGTTTATATTCAAATACTTTACTTAATTAATACCATGTAAAAGAGGTGCTTATAAAGCTAGCTTGCTTCGAGCTTCTATGTTATTTTACAAAATAAAAATGGCCAAGATGTTGTCACAACAAAATCTCTTAGACAACCTTTCATGTGGTTTGATTAGTTCAAATGTTTTCAATGGTGTCCACGGCACCTTTGATTATTCCAATGGCTATGAATTATCACCGATCATATTTCATCTTTCAATTAAGCTTGTGAAGTTTTAATTTGACCATCATTCATGAAACTCATACCCTTTGATTTGACCATGCCCATGTCTAGCTAGGGGAGTTGGATTGCTACATAAATTTGATAGATGGACAAAGGAGGGAAAACAAATTAACACACTTAATACATGACCTATTGCTCAATGAATTACATGCTTCACATACACATCCACCCACATGCAGCTCTTCTCTCATATTGCTTCTTTAGTCACATTACAATGACCCAACTACAAGTATATAAACACCAAAATTACGAAGTATGGAATCATGCAAACTCTAACTAGACTTGACTTTTCTGTGGCTAAATAATTCATGCAAACTCACAATCGACTTGACTTGGAATTGACTTGCTTTTCTTAAGATAGCTTGAATCAACTCTTCACTTCATGCATCCCATGCATATGAGAGTAATTATTATTTCTAACACCCCCCCTTAATTACAACTATATGATTCAAACTTAACTTAATCATGTCTTAGCATAAGTTAAACATGCCCACTAGTCTAAGTCTCATCTAGGCTTACAATGACTCATTTATTTTTTTACAATTGTGAATTTTATTTGTTGTTTATTCCATATTATATACCCTTTAAACTACTTCATTCTTAGTCATTATTTCTTGCTACAAGCTCCATATTTCCTTACTTCTTGTTTCTACAATTTTTCTTTGACTTCCTTTGTATTTGTTCCGAAATAAAATTTAAGCTTTCTGAGTTTGTCTTCTACAACTTCCTTTTCAAAGATTCATTCGCTCATGGATTTCTTCCACAACTTTTTCATCTTCAAAATGTGAACATTGTTCTACTTCGTGTGCTTCATATTCCCGATCTCCTATTTTCCATATTTCTTGATAGAAAAAAATGATTTCTTCATGACTACTTTACTAAAAGGTTTTTCAATGCTTTCTTCTTCGTCTTTATAAACTTCCATGCCCTTTCATGCATCTTTTTCTTAATCTTCTCTTTCAACTATAACTATAATTTGTGTGTTGTCCTATTTACTTGCACACTCAAAATCAATGTTAAAAACATATTTATTATGTCTTGAAATGAGAGATATATCTTCTTCCTCTTCCTTCTCTACCTTCTCTTTATCTGTCATTGTGTCATAATGTTTATTTTTCACTTATTTACTAACATACTACTAGAAATAGGTTGTCTTCCACTTGGATTGCACACATGCGTGGGCTTGTTTCATTAAATATAAACATATCAATGAGATCCGTTTGTTGCATCATGTGCAACCACTCATCACTAGTTAATTGTTATTCATCAAATTTAACAACATAATTTTTATCCACCTTATGGTGGGATATCCGAGCATGTATATGCTCATTAGCAATTTCAACTTCACCAAATTCATCTACTACTATTGGATTTACAAGAGATGCATTGTCAGCTCCACAAACCATTACTTCATATGACAAACTCTCTTTTTCATTCTCAAACTTAAATGTATCAAACTCCGTTGCAAATAGGTCATCATTAGCTTCACAATCCATGTTACAGTGAAGTTCTAAATCATTTATATGTTCTTGCTCTACTTCACACATTGAATCTTTAGCTTCTCCCTTTTCAATCTTCTATGTGTCTTCTTCATCCATGTCACTCCCAAAAAAACATATGGTTTTTAATATGCACCCTGTAAGTTATAATCTTCACCAGATTCATGTATCCTTATAAAATAGAGGGATATTTACAAACCCAAAACATTGTCATACTTGACAAAATAAAACAAAAAAATTGCAAATCGACATACCTTTTCAAAGCATCTCAAACCTTGTTCAAATAAGGCCCTATTTAAATTTTATATAATCCTTTTTTTAATTCTCTTCACCTTACAAAGATCTCCCAAAATTTTGTACTTTTTTTTCAACCCATTAAAAAATGTTTAAAAAAAAACCTTTAATATCTCTTGAACTCTAATATCTCTCATCCTTTAAAAAAAACTTTCGTAAGGTCTTTATAAAAATTTAAAAAACTCTTTATAAGCTTTGTATAAATATTCCCCTTTTTAATACATTTTTTTTAAACACTTTCAAACAAAAAAAAATGATTAGGGGTCTCTATTAAAAACCTTTGGGATAATTTTGTTTCTCGAAAACGTTTTAGATTGCTTGCACATGTGACCTTTCTTTTTACTAATCTTGTGCCTTTTAAAAAATGGCCTTTGGATTTATGGCTAGGTTAACCTTTTTTCACCACGCTAACACTCCTCACAATATATGAACGTTGTGATAGTGCTAAATATCCCTATGAATTGAAGTGACTACATTATGGCAAAGCATTGTAGCTTTTTGTAGGCATAACGTGTGTGTTTAGGGGCTTTTCATATTTTATAATGTAGATGGAGTAGCAGATGGGTGTGTTACTGTTGTCACATTTCTTTTGGCTCTCTCCTCTTGATATAGTGGCAAATATGTACACTGTTCACATCCTTCACAAATATCATTCTCCTCAAACCCTAAAACTCAACCTCACTCCCATACCAATCAGATAAATGGATAGAGGAGGAAACACAAATTAACACACTTAAAACATTAGCTATTGCTCAATGAATTACTTGCTTCACGCACACACACACACACTCATCGAGTTGTGGATCGGCTCTTATCTTGCTTATTTATTTGCATTATAATGACCCAACTACAAGTATATAAACACAAAACTTAATAAGTATGGAACCGTGCAACTCTAACTAGACTTGACTCAATCTTGGAGCTTTGGAATCCCCCATGGCATCTAGGAGCATTCGTCACACAACTTAGCTTTTTCCGGGTAAGTCTATTTTTCATGTCTTTTTCTATTTTTTTGTCACTTTTTATATTTCGGTTTGTGTGAGTGTTGTTTTCTTGGTTTTTTTTTAATGCTTGTTGTTGTTTTAATTCATGTTAGCTTGTAGAAGCACCATTTTAGTTTTTCATTGCATCTCACTATTGTCGCATGCATGACATTGTTTTTGCACTAACGGTCGTCACTGCAGTAACTCACTTCACAAACTTACTTGTTTTCTCTTTTACTGAATCTTGCACTCATTGTTTGCATGCATGATCATCCACTCTTGTTTGCACTTAGCTTCACACATGCATTCAAACTTTTCATGTTTTTAGTCGCCCGTCAGTAGGTCTAGGCCACCTTGGCCTAGACCTTTCCTTGCCCGACTTGTACTCCGCATTTCTAAGAGTGAGGGATATGTCTTCCTCCTAGGAATTGAGCAGAGTTTACCCAACACTGGCCTCCCAGGCTTTCTCTGTACAATTCTGATAGGAAGTTGGCCCTCAAAATTGCGTAGATGCAGTTTGACCAAGTCGCAGTCATTGCCGACTGAAACTGCACATTACATAGTTTCATACCTTAGCAGGCCAAGCTGGACTATGCTCTGCATAGTTTCAGCAATCAATTAGCCCATTGATAGTCCGGACTGTGTTTTGTGTAGTTCTAGCAGTCAGTCTCCCCTCACGGGGAAAATTACGCAAACCTTTTAGTCAATCACCCACGTGTGTTGCATGTCAGTACTCAAGTTGCTTTTGCTTTTCAACTGACAGTTTTCTTGCCATGATTGTTCATTTGTCTCTAGGTATCACAAGTTTTCATCTGTGTCTCATCAGTATAGGTAAAATGGCTTCCAGGAGAGCAGGGTTAAAGGACACCATTGAGAGTGCAACTGGAGATGCAAGCGAGCAAGTTTCTATGAGATTTCCCATCTATGAAGGCACTAAGTTGTTCATAGACAAGGAGATCAATATGAAATGGAACAAAATATTTTCAGCCACATTTGAGGAGGATCTAGAATACTGTAGGGTCTATGTCAACATACCCAAGTCTGGATTGTATCGGATTTCATGTAGGTATCGTGTGTTTCCATGGCGGACATGATCCACTGGATTGTCTCTCATACTGATCTAGAGACAATGGTGTTGAGGAGTGCGAGTGGAATAGATCTTGCTACCTTCAGGGAAAACGACTTTCAAGAGATGTACCATTTTCCACAACTGGTGGTTACAATGGATACACCCTTCAACAAACCCAGCAGTAGTGCAAACTCAAGAGACATCATAAAGAGCTGGGTGAAACAGTTGTCCAAGTTCAGGACAACACCTAACCAAGTGTATAATTTGAGCGTATTGTGGAAGGCATATCAACTCTTGGTCATCTCCGCATGCTTCTTATATGGCTAAGAGAGTACAGAAAAATTCCCGCAGAGTTGGGTGATTGTGTTGGATCATCTGGTGAATGAAGAAAGACCTTTCAATTGGTCTGACATGTTGGCTCTCTAGCTGAAGGAACAAGTAACATAAGCCCGACATCCACCCAAGGGTCAAAAAGCAAATATTTTCATGTCCACTTACATACTTGATGTAATCTGTGCCCGTCAGCAATTCCCAAGCTTGGTTTGGGCATGGAAACCTTGATAAAACTTCGTGCACATGTATTGCAAGTTGTTCTCTGAATGAAGCTTCCATGGAGTTATCACACATCTATTAGACCACTTCGTCACCTTGGTATACAGGATGAACTTCGAGCAGGAACCTCCTCACATGTTGCAAGAAACGATAGAGGCATTGATTGACATAACTTATTGGTATGCCTCACCCCTTAGCACCTTCATTTGGAAGTACAACACGAAGAAGGCTCTGCATGTTTTACCGAAGTTTTCCATGGATAAGTTGGTCATGCAAGAAGTGTCATATCACATCTTGATATGGTTGTCAGCAAGAATGCATAGGAAGAAGAAGGTGCCTTGGCCTACTCTTCCTTTGTAGATCGGGTTGTATGATATCTAGAATCTCAAGAATGTTGAGACCAAGATGAAGGAATTCAAGAGGTTCACCTTCAACACCATAAGTTTCAATCCATATGACACACATTTCTTAGTGAAGGACCACTGTGTGAGAGTGTATCATCCTTGGATCCACGGCACGTGTCATTGGCCTAAGGAAGACCCATGGAGATATTGCTACAACTTCTCCAAGCTCAATGAACTAGTTAGCATGCTTGTAGAGTGGTTAGTAGTGCAAAAGGCAACAACATATTAGAGAGCAGCATCATCAACATCAACCAAGGGAAGAAAACCTGCACTTAACAAAGACAAGAGGAAGGTTGCAGACAGTGTAGAGGTAGAGCAAAGATGCAAGTTCAAAGTAGATCCACTTTTTTGAAAGCATCTTTGGAGATTGAGGCGAAGAGGCGATAGAAGAATTTCGCAAAGGCAAAGGGAGAAGAAAAAGTTGGAGGAAGAAGAAAAGGAGTTGTAGGAGTTGAACCAGCAACTTAGGCAAGAACAAGAGTTCTGCAAAAGGGAGAAGGAAGCACAACAAGAATAGGAAAAATAGGATGCGCAGCATGCACATATTGATGAAACTACACCCATATAGGTTATGGATTCATCCTAACAGTTGGCAAAATGAAGACAGGGTGAGCAGTCACGGGAGAAAAACTTTTCTCAAGAGATTGAAGAGATGCTAGAGAATATGGACACCGATATGGTCCAACCTAAGTTAGATCAGGACATTGACCTCATGCCTCAGAACCAAGAGGTCACCCCATAGGCTTCACTAGATCTAGAAGTAGAGCACATCCTAAGCGATCAAGGAGACATTGAAATCCTTGAGGACAATTTCGGAAGCGGATGTGTATAACATATCATTTGACAAGTCGCAAGACAGAGTTGTGAAGTCATGCAAAGTGACCACTCTGGATGTCCATGTATCTCTTACGCAGTTTGAAGAGAGAGTGGTCATGTCCAATGTGCGCAGACATCCAACTACATTGGCCAATGCTACATGGGCTTATGCCAAAGCCACCAGCTCAAGTGTTAGATTCTTGATAGCTAAGAATGAGCTCATGGCTAAGGAGTTACAAGTGGCCAAGCAGGGAGAAAAGCAAGTTACAGCATCCACCAAAGCAAAGTTGAGGAGAAAAATACAAGATGAAGTATCATCTCTAGAGACACTCATGTGAAAGTTGTAGTTCATATTCATCAACTTGCATAATTTAGTTGTCTGTCCTAATGATTGGCAGCAGTACTGTGCTAGGAGAGCATGCATCTTATCATACTTACACATTGTTGTTGATCACATGTAGATATGGAAAATGAGGTACAAGGGAGCCCCATTGCACTTGCCAAACATTATGAATCCAAAGGCAATGGAGTTGAAGGCATGCATCCGGAGTCAGGTCCATAACTATGAGGAACTCCCACAACTCATCAGCAGTTTACAAGCTTCACATGCACAAGTGTTTACGAGCGTGGATGTCATTGTGCGCACACATGTGATCCCATCCATTGGCACACTCATTGAGGAGAAGACAAAGAACCAAGTCCATGTTGCACAAAAATTGTCACTTTGACTTTCTGCAATCAATATGAGTCTATCACCACTCATACATACCTCCTTTGCAAGTCTTAAACCTTAGCTCTGCATATCAAGCTTTGAAAATAAGAGAAAGTCCTTAAAAATCTCTAAAACTCTGGTTTTGCACATTCTCTTAGCATTACCTACGATACCGCACCCATGTCCCCTGCGCATCTGACCACTCTATCTCTGTGTTATGGGTGCGAACCCCTATAAAAGTCAAAAAGGCGCAAGTACATTCTTAAAAACTCACTTTGAGTCAATTCTGGAAGCTTCTAGAGGGAATCTTGCACTGGCAAGTTCGCTCGTTGAGGGTTCATGCATCCCATTCCTTAAGGAGCTAATCCCTTGATGTGAGGATCTTATCCCCTTGAAGGAGGACTCTATCCCTTCAATGGTGGACTTGCAACCTCCTTCCCTTGCACTATAAAATGAAGCTTTGGGCTGGTTACTTGGGAGGTTGAAATCTGAATATTTTTTAGGGTAAATGCTGCTAGAACTTAGTCTTCCTAATTGAGCTTTTGAGAGGAAAGATTACATACCTTTTGATCTCATTTAGAAGAGAGTGAGGCTTGTCAAAGTAGAGGAGATTCCTGCTTGGACCCTGGGAAGAGCTTGTACAGCATCAAGGCATCAAGGTTGTAAAGTTCTTCTTTTTCAAAGTTAATACAATCAAATTTTTTTTTCTCAATGAGCTGTGTTTAATGGTTTATTTCATAGACTCCTTGATCACTATGATGAACATGATTTATTATATTAGCTATGCAGGTGTTCTTTGATGTGTGCTTGTTTGTGTTTGCAGGTTATTAAAAAGGAAACTCTTTGAAGCTATTGGAGCAAGGCTACCACAAACTAGCATTGGACTTAAGGTAGGGTCTAAAACACCATTTAGTTTTTATTAACAAATCGTAATATGTTTAGAGAAAAGTAGATTTGCTTGTCTTGTTTGTTGCTAGATATCAATTGATACTAGGGAGATCGATCTTGTCTGCAAGAACGATTTATCCTCTTAACAAATTGGCGACTTCGCTGGGGAGTGGGATTTGATTGTTTAATTTTCCTTTATCTTTGATTTGAGAAACTTGATTTTTTGGTTTCTGGTTTTTGCTTGATGTGTGTGGGATTGGGTAGGTTTTAGATCCTGGATTGGTTTTTTGTTTTTTAGAAATTTTTACAGGAACCGCACGTTCTATTTGAGTTACAGTGCGGACCTGTCTGCATTGTTACTTTACTGCACAAAGCGGTACCGCACCTAGTTTCACTGGGGGCCTATGGACCTTGTCAAAATTTTTGACAATCCTAAAATCTTTTCATCCAGTTTAGTTTAGGTTCTTTTTATTACTTTTATCCTCTGCCTAGATCTGCATATATCCTGTAAAAAGTCTCTCATAAGTAAGTTCCATTAGTGTTGTGTTTTGGATGAATTTTTAGAAGTTTTTGGATGCTTGGATTGGTCTTCACTTAGTCTTTGTAGTGACTTAAAGCTTGGAAGCCTAAGAAACCTTAGATCACCCTGGAATATTTTGTCTTCTTGATAAGCCTGGCTGGTTTGTGAGATTTTCCTTTGGTGAGAAATAGATTTCATTTCTCTTTGCAAAACTTTGAATGAACTTGGTCATAGGTTGTGAATTTCATTTTTTATAAAAAACATAGCTGGGTGTTTTTGATTGATTTGTTTCTTCTAAATGAATTAATCCTTAGTTTGTTGAATAACTAAGTAAAAACATCCTCAAAAACATTTGAAGCTTTTATTTCAATTAGTTTTTAGAAGTTAGATCTCAAGAATAGATTTTTCATAGTTTTGAGTGTGTTTTCTAGAAATTTTAGTTTCTCTTTTGAAAAAATTGCTTTATGTAGTTTTGAGTGTTTAAAAGAAAAGGGATTTATTTTTTGAGCATAATTAGTAGCTTCATTTTGAGTGTTTTGAAAAAGACAAAAAGTTTTCTTTTCGTTTATGTTGAAGGAAAGATTTATTTTTCAAGCAATTACATTCTCAACTCTTCCTTTAGCTAGAGATTCATTGAAAAGGAAAAGAATTGTTTATCATCTTAGGTGCATTTTTTAGTGTTTTTTGGAGTCGAGTCTTCATAGCACAAAGTTTCATCTCCATACCTTTTGACTTAAGAAACAACCAATAAAATTAACTCTTAATTAAGATTCATCTAGCAATCTTTTTATTTCTAGGGCTCTTATCACCAACATAGCTTACGCTAGTATCTTGGAGTAGGTAATAATTAACTCTCCAAGATAGTTAAAACAAACAAGTAGTTGATCTTGCTGTAGGAAAAATTCCAATTGTGGCATGTATGCTTTGGGAAGCTCCTCTTGAAGGAGTCAAGCACAAGATCATCTCTGAACCAGTGAGGTAATCAATCCTTCCTCATTGGGAACGATAGCAGTTATTCACATATTAAAAACGGTAAACCTCGGATTGACCATTGTCGAGAAGCATGGGGTCACTTGTTGGTAAACCTTGGATTATGTCAAGGAGCCTTCAAGGGGATTGAGCTTTGTTACTCTACCCTTCCATGCGTATCGGATCGTAGACTGTTCCCCCAGGTATATTTTATTTCCGTTGGTAACCTTAGTGGCCATAATCTATAGGATTCTTTCCTAAGGTGATGGTGGAGGGAAGATCCCACTGTACCTGGAGCAGACGTCGACTAGACTCACTTGGACTCTCTGGGGGGTTATCTTCACTCGAGATGGTTTTGTGGAGAAACTTGTGCCAGTCTGTTTCATTAGCAGGTTGTCGGGGTAGCTGTTCCAACCGCCATTCTGTATTGAATTCTGCGAGGTTGGATTTCATCACCAACTAGTGTTTTCGGTACGGAAAAATATTGTTTGTGTGTGGTTTGAACTCTTAGATTGTTAGGTGTGTGATTCAATTGTTTGGTTCTTTAGATACTTTAGTTGGTTTTCTTAAGATTTTCTTTGTTTTCATGTGAAGTAATTGATTAATTAATCGTGGTTGAATTATCAAGACAATCTGGTAGACTTCGGGGGCAGCCTCCCGAATATACACCAAGTCAGCTTGAAGGGCTAAGAGCTCTTGTCACACCTAGTGAAAGTAGAGTTGGGTCACTAGAGGCCAGAGAATCATCTTTAATTATTCACCCTGATTATCATGTTCCAGCAACAGAGTATATTTCTGAACCAATTTCATTTTCCGAAGTTACTGGTAGTTTTTCTTCTACTAGTGAATTAGTTGAGGAACCTGAAATTTCTGAACCTGAAACTGAACCTATTGCTACTCCATCCTCAGGATTTGCTTCTCCAATTTCTAGTGGTCCTGGTTCACCCAGGGTAGGAAGTATCATTACCCAAAATCTGCCTTCTGGACTCATTTATATTGAAGAACTTATTAGTCCGGACGAAGGTATATCTCTCCCTGAAAATCAACCAACTTTAGAACTTAGGGAGCGTGAATCTATCTTTTATAGTCCTTTTCGAAGTGATGCTTGGTACGTATCTTTGACGAAATTTTTAGAAAATCCGGGTCTCGCTACTTCACCACCTCGTATTCCTTTTCATCCTAGGCCCAAAGGTTATTATCCTCCTTCGAATATGTCAAACCGGTCATCCATGTTTTCCCAAAATCTAGAAACATTTTTATATGGTGGTCCTTTTGTTCCTTCTGGGTATTAGTTAGTTTTTGGTACTTTTTTAGGAGCGTCTCCTCAACCCATCGAACATGGGGTATCAACTGGTCATAATGGAACTTCTTCGTTGAGCGTAGAAGAAATTCTTATGATGTCTGGTGCTATTCCAAATCCGCAACCTCAAGGTAGTCAGATTCCGCCTAGGGGGCAACCTCAAGGAAGTCAAATACCGCCTGGGGGGCAACCTCAAGGCAGTCAAATACCGCCTAGGGGGCAACCTCAAGGACAATACATACCTCAGGGACAGTACATACCTCAAGGTCAACCCCAGACTAAATATATGCCTCAAGGTCAACCTCAGACTCAGTATATGCCTCAAGGTCAATCCCAGTATCAATATATACCTCAAGGTCAACCCCAGTTTCAGTACGTGCCTCAAGGTTATCAACCTCAAGATCAGTACCCATCTCAAGGTTTCCAACCACCTTCTGGTCAACCATTTTTTCAAGGAACTGGAAATGTACCTTTCAATTATCAATCCTACACTCAACCTAGTTATGGTCCTCCATATGCTCAACCTATTATGGGTCCTTACCCCGGAATGAATATGGTGTGGGATCCATCTCAAACTCAACAGATTTTGCAACCCAATGTGCAGTTGTCATCTCAATCTGGACAACCTTTGGTTTTTGGTTCAACCCAGCAACCCTTCCAACCTACTATTCCAACTTTTGCACCTGGTGTAGCTCATTATTCTGGGACTAGTTCACCTCGAACTCCGCCTCAATTGACTGTTGCAACTACTGCAGCATCTGTTCAATCCACCCCACCTACTTCTAGAGTATCGACAACTCCGGTTTCTACTGTTCCTATATCAAATCCTCAAACCTCTTTACCCCAATCTGGACCGACAATTCAGACTTCGGTTCATATGCCTGTAGGACAACCTGGTCCAAGTATGGTTGTCACAAGTCAACCTCAATTTACTTATCAACCGCACGAAGAATAGTATCAATATGGTCCTACTATGCAAAGCCCAGTTTATTAGTATCAACTGTACCCTGGGTATACATATCAACAACCTCAACCTCAACAACCCCAGTTTCGTCCAGTTAATCCTGGTTTTCTGGGAGGATATAATATTCCTAATGCCAATCCAACTCCAGGTTATCCTGGATATCCTCCTCCTAGAGCTAGTCTTGTGACCCAAGGTTTTCGTGACCCTAACCATCAGTTACTATTCATCGCAACTTTGGATTTACCTGACTTGTCACGCCTTACAAACGATCCAATTTATTATCTTCCGTATTGGTCGCCAATGCCTAACAATTTTCCCAGTGATATTCTGAAGTTTGAGGGTAAGCCAGGAGAGGATCCGTCGAATCATGTGATGACTTCTCACCTCTGGTGTGCATCAAATTCCATTATAGATGATTCAATTTGCTGAAGGCTTTTTCAACGCACTCTAATTGGTCTCGTGGCTAAGTGTTACATTGAGTTGCCACAAAACTCTTTTTATAATTTTAGTCAGTTAGCTACTTCATTCTTAACTCATTTTCAGTTGCCTGTCAGATATGACAATGGCACGGAATTATTAACTTCATTAAAACATTCAACGTCTACATATATTTTAGAACATATTCATGAATGGCGACGTCGACGACGTTTAGTGAAATTTTTTATCCCAGATCAAATTTTGGCAGAATGGTTTATTAAATCATTATTACCTAAAATCACTGAGGATGTAGCTAAGGCAAGAGTAGTTACTGAAGAGCAAGTAATTTCTCAAGCTTAGTACCTTGACTTAGTTTATATGCAGTCGGGTACTTTACATGAAAAAATCCCCGATCTTCCCAAAAAAATCATATAACTGCAACTCCTTCAGGGTCTCATGTCACTGATGATATGATTGGTTTAGTTAATACCAAGAGTAAGAAGAAATCTGCAAAGAATTCTTCTCCTATTATAACTTTACCAAATTCCCCGATAGGAGAAGCTTTCGTTGAAGTTCCTGCCAATATTTATGTCGTAGAATCTTCTATGGCCAAATCAAAATCCAGCGGTAAAAAGAAAGGGAAGAAGAAAAATAAACAAAACACAAAAGAGAAACCAGAAAAGACTGAATCTACTAACGAGAAACGTAAACCTCTCTATCCTTGTCTCATATGTGACGAGGAGCACTTTACAAGAGGTTGTCCACATCAAGCTGACATTTTGAAGATCGTCAAAGGTTCTTAAATGCCTGCTATCTTGAAGGATCCTTTTCCTAGTCAAGATAGTAAGATGATAGGTTCTTCCTCTAATGCCTCAGAAGAACCAATTATGATGATGTCCCATGTCAGGATTACGACGCGATCACAAGATTATGGAAGTAAGAATCATGTTGGTGGTAAGGAACCATAATCTTCTAGTTCAAACCCATCAACTTCAACTCCTTCTGGTTCCGATCCGCTACAGATTGAGAAACCTAATCCAGACTTAGTAATCAAACTGCCTACTAAAGGTATACTTCGAAAGTTAGCTTTCAATCCACATGCGAGAGCTACTCAGAACTATAACATTGTTGAAGATTTAGCCATATCCCCTTTAGCAATGTCGGCTTTGGAGGTGCTGCAATTGTGTCCAGCACAGCGTAAATTGCTATTGTCTGCAATAGGAGCTGTTGATATTCAGGATTCCAATCTTATAATCTTCGATTTAGAAAATAGTACACCTCATCTTCCTCATCAAATGGATTTCCATATCCCAGTGTTAGTCAAAAACATACCTTGCTTTCGGGCTGTGATTGATGAGGGAGCTTCTACGTGTATTATGTCGATTCAGTGTTGGAGTATACGGGTAGAAGGCAAAAATGTTAATCTAGATGTGGGAGTGGTTGATGCCCCTCTAGATTACAACCTTCGTTTGGGTCGTAGTTGGTCTTACGCTATGACTATTGTTGTTTCATCGGTCTTTCGGCTTATTAAATTCCCTCATAATGGAAAGATCGCTATAATATATCAGTTAAATTATTTTTCATCTGACCCAGCCTCTTCTAAGAGTATCCAACATGTCAGTAAAACAGTTATCCCTTATAAGGATGTTGGGGTGGGATTAATTAAAGATTCTGGTTTACTAGGAACTTTTTCATTTCCTCCTCTTAACGTATCACCTCCTTTTGCAACCATTCATATGATATCATTGAACACTATTGCTTTTGATGATCCTTGGATCGTACCTTCCGATTCCGGGGAGGACTCATTTGGTGATGCCATGCCCTTGAGTCCCTTTGAAGTTGCATATCAGGCGGTACAGTCGTTTTCCGACTCTAGTTCAACCAAAATTGATCCAATGAATGTGGTCCATGGGGAGTCACTTTCAATCTCAACCTCGGATTCAACAACTTTTTCTGAAGCTGTTCACACTAACGAGCAAATTCGTGAACTTTTATCTATTGATGATTTACCATGGGAAGATCTTCATCATCGATCTTCATTTTTACCTGAGCTTAATCATTTTGAAAATGATTTCTCATCTATTTTTACCACTGATTATGACAAGGAACCATAGAATCCACTTCAACATTCTGATTCTAAATTAAATTTGGGAAATATTTCTCGAACAATTCCTATTGACATTTCAGTAAAACCCGGAATTATTGAAAACATTCATATAGGTGCTTCCTATATGGACGAGGAAATCCAAACTTATAAAGCCCTATTTCAAGAATTTCGTGACGTGTTTGCCTGGTCATATGAAGAAATGCCAGGAATCGATCCATCAATTGTTGTCCATGAAATTAAAACTTACCTGGATGCTAAACCCGTCCGGCAACGTTTGCATCAGATACATCCAAGAAAAGTTGTTGTTATTAAAGCTGAAGTTGAGAAATTACTTCGAGTAGGTTTCATATATCCAATTCCTTTAATGGATTGGCTATCGAATATTGCCCATATTAACAAAAAGCAAGGAATGATAAGAATATGTATTGATTATAGGGATATTAATCGAGCTTGTCCTAAAGACAATTACCCAACCCCCTATATCGATCAAATAATTGATGATTGTACCGGCAGTGAAATGTTCTCCTTCATGGATGGATTTTCCGGTTACAATCAGATTAACATACTCCCTACCGATCAACCTAAAATGGCTTTCATTTGTCCATGGGGGACCTTTGCTTATTGAAAATTACCTTTTCGATTGAAAAACACTGGAGCAACTTTTCAATGGGCTATGTCTTACCCATTTCACGACATCAAGCACATTATGCAGCCTTATTTCTATGATTTACCTGCTCATTCATTACATAGAGCTGATCATCTCACTCATTTATGAGCCATCTTTATGAGATGTAGGCATTATCAAATTAGGATGAATCCACACAAATGTGTTTTCTGTATAGAAACGGGACACTTACTGGGATTTGTTGTTTCAAAAGTCGGCATTCGTGTCAATCCCTCGAAGGTTGAAGCCATTGTCAAATTACCTCCGCCTTCAACTCTTCGCCAACTCCAAAGTTTGCAAGGGAAAGCAAACTTTTTACGTCAATTCATTCCTAACTACATCGAGATAATGTAAGGTTTTACTAGGTTGTTGAAACAGAATACTCCATTCTTTTGGGATGAGATAGCTCAGAAATATTTTGATGCACTTAAACACGCGTTGACCCATGCACCGTTATTGCATCCTTCCAACTACAACCAGGATTACTTTTTATACCTCGTCGCTTCTCATTCCACCATTGGGATGGTTTTAGTTCAGGAATATGAATTCAATGCTAAACATGTGATTTACTATCTTAGTCGAACTTTGAATCCGACTGAGCTTAAATATTCACATGTGGAGAAATTGGCCCTGGCAGCTGTTCAAGTTGTCCAGCGTTTTCGTCACTACATTCTGCTACGCAAAACCATAGTAATTTCTGACTGTAACCCTATGATGTATATTTTGACTAAACAATTTCTAGGGGGCAAGTATTCCAAATGGATTGTTATCCTGCAGGAATTTGACCTCGAATTTGAAAAGTCCAAGTCAAAGAAGTCTTTGGTTTTTGTGGAATTAAGGTGTGACTTCCCGCGTACTGATACCGAAACTATGGTAGAAGAATCCCTTGCGGATGAATCTTTGTTTCTTATTAGTACTCTTGATCCATGGTATGGGGATATAATTTTCTATCTCCAAACCCAATCTTCTCGGCCTGAAATCTCATGATCTCAGTGAAGGAAAATACGTTTCCAATCCCAACAGTACAGAATTATTGGAGATACACTCTATCGTCGTGGGGTGGATTCTGTGACGTGTTCGACATCGACTCACTCATTCAAATTTCATGGATTTTACTGAGTACTTTGAGGGCCATTGACATTAATGGTGGTTCCTCTCACACTTGTTAACAGTTTACATCATTGACTAGTAATCAAGTAGTTTCTACCATGTTACACTTCGACACATTCATTCACATGGATAGAATCGTACTAGTTCGGGAAGCAGAAATGAAGACCCTGGATCTAGTTTCCACCATCCAGGCTGCGAGGAATTTTGTTATTCATTATACAGTGGACTATTCATAAACAGATGGTTGTGCCCATACTAATGTCTACATGTGTCTATACTTGTGATGTATTATACAAAATCATTCCTGTATCAGAGTAGTTTAGATAGTTTTCTAGTCAGTTTTGATCTGAGTATGGGAATGCCTACCTCAACGATGATATGTTCATATATATATATATATATATATATATATATATATATATATATATATATAATATATATATATATATATATATATATATATATAATATATTTGCATTGAATGTTTTTACAGGTTCCAACCGGGGTATCCACAGGAAGATCCTTGAAATGATAAATCACTTCACTCTTCGTAGATGACAAAACCATCCTCATCTATTACAGAATTCGCACTTTAGGGGGCAATCTGTTGCACAAAAATTGTCACTTTGACTTTTTGCAATCAATATGAGTCTATCACCACTCATACGTACCTCCTTCGCAAGTCTTAAACCTCAGCTCTGCCTATCAAGCTTTGAAAATAAGAGAAAGTCCTTAAAAATCTCTAATCTGGTTTCTCACTTTCTCTTAGAATTACCTACTGTACCGCACCCATTGGTCATGTCCCCTACCCATCTGACCACTCTGTCTCTGTGTTATGGGTGTGAACCCCTGTAAAAGTCAAAAAGGCACAAGTACATTCTTAAAAACTCACTTTGAGTCAATTCTGGAAGCTTCTAGAGGAGCTAACCCCTTGATGTGAGGAGCTTATCCCCTTGAAGGAGGACTCTATCCCTTCAATGGTGGACCAGCAACCTCCTTCCCTTGCACTATAAAATGAAGCTTTGGGCTAGTTACTTGGGAGGTTGAAAGTTGAATATTTTTTACGGTAAATGCTGCTAGAACTTAGTCTTCCTAATTGAGCTTTTGAGAGGAAAGGTTACATACCTTTTGATCTCATTTGGAAGAGAGTGAGGCTTGTCAAAGTAGAGGATATTCCTGCTTGGACCCTGGGAAGAGCTTGTACAGCATCAATGCATCAAGGTTGTAAAGTTCTTCTTTTTCAAAGTTAATACAATCAAATTTATTTTTCTTAATGAGCTGTGTTTAATGGTTTATTTCATAGACTCCTTGATCACTATGATTAACATGATTTATTATATTAGCTATGCAGGTGTTCTTTGATGTGTGCTTGTTTGTGTTTGCAGGTTATTAAAAAGGAAACTCTTTGAAGCTGTTGGAACAAGGCTGCCACAAACTAGCGTTGGACTTAAGGTAGGGTCTAAAACGCCTTTTAGTTTTTATTAATGAATCGTAATATGTTTAGAGAAAAGTAGATTTGCTTGTCCTGTTTGTTGCTAGATATCAATTGATACTAGGGAGATCGGTCTTGTCCGTAAGAATGATTTACCCGCTTAACAGTCCGACTTGAGCTGGACATGTACTTTGATTAGTTGATGTGCATAGCCACCAGTGTAGACTTACAGATGAGCGCAGACACTATGCACCAGTATGTTGTTGGTGTAGCTACACTCAAGACTATGATATGCATGTTATCAGACGAGTTGGATAGAGGTGCCAAATCAGTGTACCCCGATGCAACAGAGGTAAGAGTTTGCTTTTAGAAGGATGTCACCACAGAGCATGCGAACACCATAATAGACTACCAAGCTTGGCATCAGTTCGCCATTGTCGATCATCAAGAGGATCTTGAAGAGTTAGTCTTGCCACAGTTATCTGAGTATTAGTGATGTCGTGCATGGCTTACTCAAGACTATTTTGTCTCACATGGGTACATGTGCATATTGTAATGTAAACATGTTGTAAAAGTGAAAGACCAAGTGTCAATAGCATAATGTAACAGTCATGTGTAAGTTGAAGAGTCATGAGGGTAGGTGAAGAGTCATAAAGGGTAATGTCAAGGTTCACCCCACCCTTTGTTATTTATAGAATCTCATAACTTATTGTAGAGGCTTTTGGGAACTAAGCTTTCTATAGGTATAACTTAGAGAAATCTTGGATTGTATTATAACGAACCTTGGCTTCTCCACAGTGCAGATCTAGAACATATCTTTGGAGAAGCAAGTGGTAGTGACTGTAACGTTCCGCTATCGGGGCTAGCGGTTGTCATGGTTGTATGTATGATTGGATCTTTCACTCTTTTAATATAACAGAGCCAACATGTTTCATGCATATGTTGTTATTGTAGTTCGGCTATCCTGGTTACTCTAATGATGTATGTAGTTGTAATTTGCGCATGTATGCATGGACTACTCCATATGTGTTTGTATGAATCTTATTGAAGCGTGTTGTTGATACAATCCATCACTTTGGATCGTCGGCTATCTTGCGTTCCATCTCGTGATGCATTTATGCTCATGTGTTCTCTTTCAAGTTGTGTGTTATCACAGGTTTCTAAGGGGCACAGTCTTCCCCCTTTTTGTGTGTTAGAGAATTTCATGCACCTTCTTTGACTCACTGCAAGGTCACACCCTTGCTACCAACAAGGACATCTTACTTACCTCTGCGTGCAACCGTTGTCAAGCCGATACTTTACTACCCACTGCTAAGACTCCTACTCGAAATGGTCTGAGGTCTAGTTGGGACTTCTTATGAGCGAGATTCCCTAACATGTTGGCGGGTCCAACACTCTCAAGTTGTGGTTATAAAATATCTTTTGTAATCTATGGAAATTAAAAAATAAATTATGTTAAAATAAGACTAAACCAATTATAATTAAGATGCTTTAACAATTAAAAGATTATTTAAAATTATTTACTAATGTTTGCAACTATAATTTTTGGGTTGGTTTAGCTATTCTTTGTTCCATAAACAAAATAGTCATATATATCTATTAGGTGTATAACTTGTCGTAACCTTAGAAAATCGATTATTAATATTATTATAGGGACAATGCTTTTATATTATATATATATATATATATATATATATATATATATATATATATATATATATATATGTATGTATGTATGTAAGTGTGAGAGAGCATATGTAAACGTAATTATATTATGGATGAAATTGTCAGTATTGTACATTTAAAAAAATTTATAAATATTTTCAAATTAAAATATTGTATAAAAATTTATATTTTAAATAAATATTAATTCTAAATTGGTGTAGTTTAATAAGAAATAAAAAAAATTTACTGAAATGTGGCAATATAATTTCAAGTAAGAATGTGACTTTTTGGTTTTTAAAATACATTTTTGAATGCATAAATAGAATCAATATCCTGAAAATACCTTAGGAACTTTAATTCTATAGATTAAACAATTTAAATTCAAGTTTTTAAAAATCTTTGTTAGATTTCAGTCAAAATTAACCAGAAAAAATATTGTAAAAAAGCTATTTCATCTATAATTTTGACTATACAATTTAAATATTACCATTTAAATACATTTAATAATATTGATTTGTGTGGACAAAAATAATCAATACCATATTAAAATTAGACAAAAGTAACCAATATCATAAAATTCATTACTTTTATGAAACTAAATGAATGTTTTTTCTCTGTAAAGTTCAAGTTTTCATTAACAAAATAAAGCATTACATGTGATAGAACTTTGTGCTACTATTCTACCCAATAGAAAACTAACCAAGTAGCTCAAATTGGGAGTATTCAAGTTACATAATCAATACTTGACCAATGCATCAGATAGAAAGAACGTATTTCAAAAATTCAGAGTGCCAAAGATTTATAGGCATGGAGGCTTAATTCTAGCAAGTCATACAAATTAAAGCTAAAAGCTTCCATACGCTACTATGAAAATGAAATTGTTTACAAACAACACTCGTCTTACAAAGTCGCTTGGAGCCACGAATCCCATAAGCTAGCAATCACCTGGACCCACAAACTAGGAGTCACATGCACCCATGAAATAGGAGTTACCTGGAGCCACAAACTAGTAGTCGCTTGGAGCCACGAAACCCATGAGGTAGGAATCTCGTGGAGCCACGAGCAAGGAGTCACCTAGAGCCACTTACTAGAGTCATGCACTAGTAGTTGCAAGGAGCCATGAACCCCATGGTTCATATACTTGCCGACCAGAATGCCTAGGGTAATTAGTTACGCTAAGAAGTTTCCATAAAATACCTCGCATTCTCGAGCCATGATTTGCAGAGACCCAATTTCCTAAGTTCATAGACCAACTTGAGTTGTGAACTTCAATGTGCACCATGTGAACTTCCCTGTGCACCATCCATGACTAACAAATAGTAGACTGGACAAGTACAAGGAAGGACAAGCTTATTGAAGGTAAAAAATGGGTCCATCAATGCTCAAAGTTCCCACAGACCATACTTTGGAGACTACCACCCACAAGCAAATTTGAACATGAATCTGCAGATTGAATGGAAGAATAAAACTTTGCGAGAGAGCTGAGACATCACGATTAATCATATGGGCCAACTGGAACCCCATAGAGATAATGAAATTACAACAGGAAGATGAGAGCCCATCAATAAATGCAGAGAAATACAAATCCTTCAATGCTGTGAGAACAAATAGCATTAAGAGTTGGACCTTACTAGGAACCGCTATAAGAATCATAGGCATGCTTACTAGGAATAGGAATAACTAGCCACAATAGAAGGGAGACAAAACTGCTAACCAAGAGCAAAGGTGCATCTAAAGAAGGGCGCCATCGCCCCCATGACACCACCTGCTGCCATAAACACAAATAACCCCACCTGATACTGATTATATGTAATCAATAAGGAACGAGTCGAACAAGCAAACTCATACTTCCATTTGAGGAATGCTAAAGAGGCACGCTGGCCATAAATACCATTTGTCGACATTATGACCACAGTGAGCTGCAAGGCTGGCCATAAATACCATTTGTCGACATTATGACCACAGTGAGCTGCAAGGCTTGACACCTATCATGGGAGGGAACTAAATGAATGTTGATTTAAATAACTTGTTATTTTATAGTTGATAATATTAATTATTATTTTTTTTATTATTTTTAATTATCTTATTCATTTGTAATCAATATCACAATTAAATGAAATTAGACTGAAATAACTAATATCATAAAATCAATTATATTTACAAAATTAACTTAATGTTAATTTTAGTTAATTTAGATATTTAATGAATTTTAATTGAGATAATTTGTTATTTTATAATTTGATGACATTAATATATTATTATTTTAATTAAACTTTATAATTTTATATTAAATTAAAATTAAATTAATTTTTTAATAATCTAATTTATTTTGTATATTTTTGAATTTAGAAAATATTATATTTTTTTATTTTTAAAATATACATAATATTTTTCAAAACTGGAAACATTATATTTGATAGTAAATATTCAACTTCTTTCTTGCTTTTGGGTTGACCAAGGTTTAAGAGGGAGTCTAACCCCGAGTGTCACAGCCCCACGCTAGTGGTGACTCTAAGTTCACTTGTGGGCATGATGCAACACCGAATGACTTTTTTGTTTTACAGCTATTAGAGCGTTCGAACTAAGCAAAATACCAACACTTAGTCAAATTCTTGTTCAAGTGTTCTTTTACTTTAGTTATGCGGAGAAATTACTTAACTTCAACTATCTTCATAAAATGTGTGATATCTAATAAACAACAATAAATAGTGTACACACAAGTTTATGAACCAAGGGGGCAACTCCCCAAACAAGCTCACCCGAACTCCCAAAATACTTCATAAATAATAATACAAGTGTGTTTTATAATTTTACAAAGGTATGCTAGTTGCTTGGTTGCACCAGCAACTCGTCCACCCAATTTTGTTCAAATCGTGTAGCTTTTGCCCACATTGCCTGCCAGGTTGTGTAACTCTTCCCACAAAGACAAGTTGTGCCACATCTTCTCACACTTCCTGCCAATTCGTGTAACCTTCGTCCACACTTTGAAGGAACCCCAAGTTCTGAAGCTACAACTACAAAGGTCGTCACAAACAAAAACTCGCATGTCTAGCACTTTCCCACCGTAGATGGGTGCATGGCCCATGTTGTTGTTTTCTGTCCACAGGTCACACCTTTCTCCTTTCCTGTGATGTTTCATACCCCTCTTGTTCACCCTTTTCCCTTCACACTATTCTGAATTTGTGCAAATTCTTCAATGCTCCTTTGGTTGAGTTTCCCATCACCTAATGTATATGCATTTGTCCATTTGATTAACCAACCGACACATCCCTTTTATGGTTGAGAAGACTTGTACATGGTTGACTCATTCATGGAATGACTCTATGGTGGTCGCATCCATTGGTCCAACCTGCCATGAGTCTGGCACATGCCCCTTGCTTGCGGGCAAGCCCCACCTTAGCCTGCATGCTATCCGTTGGTCACTCCTTTCGCACATTGTTGCCCCGTTCCCTCTACCACTTGCTTCTACCACTGCTCGCCTTACCCAATCGCTGCATGTACGCACTCTCCACAAGTTGGGTAAACACCCGCTGCTATGCTTGCTATGCCCTTCACACACTGATCTAGTTAAACATGTTTGCTATGGGTGACTCGCTCGTCCGGTTAAACGAACCCGCTATGGGTGACTTTGGTTTTTCACCTCTCCACAAGCTCATGGGCAGTCACGGGCGCTCGTGGACCGTAGTTCCAACTCCAGGACCTAACATCCTCCCCCACTTTAAAAAGGTTGTCGCCCTTGACAACACCATCGTGAAAAGCTCCATCGCAAAAACCAAATGTTGCAAAGTGTCACCAGCTCCAACATCAACTATCCCTATTGCATAAACTCCTTACTTTCATCACACGAACCTCCATCAAGGCTCATGAATCTATGTGGGTAAGACTCCTCAATCCATGCTTAGCAGCAACATCTCGTCATAATCCTCCATACTGCCTCATCTCATAGAAGGTTGCTCCATCCAACTCCACTGCGTGTTACGGTCACAACTCATATTGTGTTAATCCATTGTGTATTGATATCATGTGAACTACTACTATAATACTCTAACTTGACTCAAACATATCTCAGCACATTGGCATCCCTCAACGACTCAAACTAGTCAAGTGATCAGTCCAACTATACTTTCAAACCATGAGAATTCACCTCCTCATCTCATCGTTAGTCATTTGTCCAACATTTTGTCACATCTTCCAACTCGATCAAGAATTATTCCCATCTCTATCCATCAATTCATCAACCAATTCTCATCATGCCATACCAAGTTCCATGAATAAATCTTCATATAATCCGTGATATACTTCTAATAAATCTTATCATCCATGTGCTACCTTTGGTGATAGACCAACAACCACATTCATCCAAGCATCACTTTTTTCTGCTATGAGGCCTCTTCTCCTAAGGCCCCTTTGTTGCGGTGGTGCAGCAGCTCCTCCTAATCAAGGCACTACACTCACCCATCTCCAAAGGTCTAGTGCAAGGAAAGGGCCAAGAATTTGCCTCCCTGACTCTCAGCCACCCATGTGTTTGATTGATGTTGTGTCGTCAAGTAATTTTGCACAACAATAACCTCTTCCTTCTTACATCCAATCTTTTTGAATCTTTATTTTGTCAACTAAAAATCATAGATGCCCATAGTGTATCTACAATAATCCACTATGGCTTTCAGATCTCTACATGGATATCCACCTCCTTCACTTGCCTTAGAAGAAGGATTTAGACCTCCTCTCTCTTCAACACTTTCTTGGTGAAGACTTTTTCTTTGCGATGGGAGGAGTCCTTCCTCCACCCCCATCCTTTTTCTGTCATCTTTCGTGCAACAAATTCAATCATCCTCTTCTCCTTTGTTACTTAAGTCAAACATCCAACTTCTTGTTGTTCCACATGTTCATGCTTCACATTCAGGTCTCTCTCGTACAAAATCATCGAAGAAATCCTTGGATGATATCCTGAGCGACTCTTCCTTGTCATCGACACGATCATGGTTTTCCCACCAGCTGTAATCAAGAGTATGTCATGGTACATTATCGGTATGGCTTGTGTTTCTACTAAGAATTCCTTCCCCAATACCATAGCATGATCATCTATCTCTATCATGCTTAGATCCAACATTCTAAACCATGAACCCACCTTCACCTGTGTATCCCTTAGAATATTTATCACAACCTTCATGCTTGAGTTAATAGCTTTGAAATCAATTAACTCCCTTTCCATTTTGCCTTTCAAATTTAAATATTTCGTTGCCTTCTTGCTATGGAAATTGTTCGTAGCTCCCATATTAATCAATGCAACAAACCTCCTTCCACATATGGTCACATGCACAAAACTCAATCCCAAAGCATCTCCATTCTTCACAAGCTTCATCTTGCATCGTGCTTATGTAACCTTCTTCATTGTTTCCTCTTAAGAACTATCTCTCACCCCATGTATCGACCTAACCATCCTCTTGAGGTATGTTACTTCCCCTTTCGGCAAACTTAAGCATCTCGAACCTGGTTCAACTCAAATGATCTTCGTTCCATCAAGTTTTTCCTCCTTCGCATGTTGCCCAATTGCACCTACTTGGCACACATCTTTTTCTTCAACTTGGAGTGCTCCAATTGTTTGTCACTCATCCTTCATTTCCCAATTCCAAGCCTCAAGTATGTCAATGTATTTTATCTCCTCTTCTTCTATAACAATGTTATCTTTCTTATGATCAAGGAAGTCCCTCTTAATGTAATACCCCTCCGTTGTATGTAACACTTTGTTGACATATGATAATAAATGCTAGGTCTGAGGTGTAACAATGAGATTAAATACTTTATTATTAAATAAATAAAGATAAGTTAATCACTTGTCAAACGAGACACCAAGAGATGAGATTATTGCCAAACGAAATCCCATTGGTGAATGGGAATGGATAATTATTTCATGATAAGACTTCCAGATTCAATTCTAGATATATAAGCTTAATGGATGAGAGATAAATATCCATTAAGCTATTTATATGGGGAAAGATGCTAAGTTTAAGAAAAACATAAAGCCTCATAGGAGATAAAGGCAAGATTTTATGAGGAAAAGCGTCGCGGGAGATAAAGGCGAGCTTTTCTGAGAAATACCTAAGCAAATAGATAAAAAAAGATCCATAAAAACGGGACACCACTAATGGAAACCACATCATGAAAGAGGGTATTAAATACCCATTGAAGAGATCAACAAGAGGCAGTTGTTCCATGGCAAGAACTCTCGACTCAAGGGTGAACTAGAGGAAGTCATTTCTAGGTTGGGTGGTGGTGCTTAGCTTTCCAAGTGACATTCTTTCAATTACTTTGGTTTGATTCAATTGCATGGAATGTACTATATGTTTGCTCCTTCCTCTTTATGTTATCGAATCTCTCAGTATATGTCTATAATTGTATGTGTTATCTTGGTTTATGAGGATGATTCAATATGTATGCATGTGACCACTATCGAATGAAATTTAAATCAAAGTGTAAATTTAGTGATGGGAACATAATAGGTGGATGTTAATATGGGGTCAAGGAGGTATGTGGCAAATGGTATTGGAGCTCTAAGTTCAAATATTTTTGCCTAAGGACCAACCCACCTACGTAAGGTGTGAATGAGATTTAGGTTCTAAACAAATAAGGGATTTCATTGAAGGGTTTTGGTTATAAAATTTCTATAAGAAAATTAATCAAGAAACCATAAGGTTAAAATTAAATCTTAAAATAGTTTGGAGGAGGAATTGGAAGCCATAACATGTGAATATTATATTGATTACTTGCAATTAAAGGAAATTTTAAACTAAGGTTGTTTAAAATGATGGATTTTGAAATAGCTAAAGTGATATTTTAGTGGGGAATGACAATTCCTATATTGCTTGTCAAGCATGTAACCAATTGCGTTTCGAGTTTCATAAAGGAATCAATTAAAAACAAAGGAATTCCATCATATCACTAGATATTTAATGATAAGGGAATAACAAACCCTAGCCTCTATGCCATAAAGTCTATAAGTTCAATAATATGCGTTATTTCCTTTATATCTTTAAGTTTTGCAATGGTATATCTTGTGTGCTCAAGTTATATATGCCTTAGGTTATCTATCGTATGCATTATGCATCGTGGTTGAATTGCATCCATTGAATCACTTTTTGGCTATGATACATATTATTTACTATGCTTCGTATTACATAAAACATATGTCATTAATGCCCTAGACTATGATACTAAGACTAGGATCATGTTGTTTTTTATAATGTAAGCATGGTGAGTTACAACTTATCCATTGAATATGAAGTGGTGATTGTACAAAATGCATTAATGTTTTCTTTGGTCATCAAAGGAATGAAATCAAAATGCATAATCACATTGATTTTTCCTCCAGGATATAGTGTGTGCATACTAATTGTGGAAGTATTTATTTGGAATGTAATAAATAAACCTAAACGTCCACATATATATATATATATATATTATAATTATATTATATATATATAATATATATATATATATATAATATATATATATATATAAGTTAAAATACATATCGTAGTGACCATTGCACGGAGTGATGGAGTGAGTTTTAGAACCAGTAAAGGATTTTTGTATGCATGGAACAGTAAAAGATAATGAGGGTCAGAGTGTTATAAGAAGTATGTGTGTGGTTAAGCCATATGGCCAATACTTGAATGATGGTGCATAAAATAAAAGAGGGTGAGGATAAATTTAATGCCCTGTTAGGGAGTGAGAGTTAATTGAATCTCATATTTATATACTTGAACATTCAACTTTCCTTGGTGGCATGTTGTCCCCTCCTTGTATCTCACACTCTCCATGAACAACAACTCATTCTATTCATTCCCGCAACATGAAATACAATCTATGGTTGCATTACTCAAGATAATTTAGTAAAGGATTCCATTTAATTGAAAAAGGTGCGAGGTTTGAACTCTAAGGGAAATCCATTTTTTTAATTATGCAAAGGAGCGGACTTTGTGCTTCACATCATTGGTAAATGATTGATTAGCCTAAAAATCACCCCATTAATGCTTATCTATTTAACTGGGATAGAAACAATTCCATGGTATTACAAAATTGTGTTTGTGTATTGAAATTATGCTTCTCACAATAGTTCGAGACAAAATTCCATGGTTAAATGCAGCAAGATGGGATTTGACCTTTGGATCTCGTTGCTCCTACTCTTAGTTCTTTATTAGTGTTGTTGAAGCGAAGAAATCAACCACGATGATAGCTCAGACTCAAAGTCTCCTAGCTGCAATAATTTAATTCAACTGGTAAAAGTAAAGAACTAGATAGATGGTGTAGAAGCAACAAGCATGGTTGGACTATGTTCCAGATTTGGCACTCCTGTGTCGACTAATGAAAGATGCCATGCATACAAACACCAAGGCAGCTAGTTTTTTGTAGAGTTATCATCGATATTTTGATGTTGCTTTATTTCTTCATGGCTGATGGGTTCATTTGAATTCCTATCGTTCTCTTCTATCTAGGTGGAATTGAAGCACTCGCTGCTCTAATATTGAAGCATATATGAACAAATAAGTAATCCTAAAGGCTCTAATTAATCCACACCTTACTATTTGTTAGACACACATGGGCAGCCAGAACAATATGAAAGATAAAAATGAGAATTCATTTTTTATTAACATATGATATACATTTATAGTACATAGTTTGACCGTTGGGTTTCACATCCCAAGGTCTCTTGGACTCCTTTTGTCCATTCGACTTCCACACTAACCCATTGAGGATTAGGAGTCCAAAACTTCAGCTCTGATACCAGTTGTTAGAAAATTATATATTATAGAGCAATGGAACACATAAAATATTGTAGAAATATAAAAACAGAAAACACATAAAACAAAAGAGACACCGATATACGTGGTTCACCCAGTTTGGGCTACGTCCATGGAGAAACAACCATTCCTTTTTTTATATTATCCAGCAAACTGAAGAGATACAACATACAATAGATCTATTGTAACTCCTTTTTTTCTCTAAATCTCCTCTATCTTCCTCAATGATAATACATATCTACCTAGACGCAATACAATTCCCTCAGCTATAGCGAGGGGTTTCCTTCTAGGGAAAAAAACCCTAAATTAAACATAACCTCTTCCATCAGATCTCTGCCTAATGAACGGGTCAGATTGACTACAAAATTACAACATTTTACAAAGCAATTTTACATATATAATTATCTTTAGGGGCGCTACCCCCGATCCCCCAACTGGGGGGGCGGGGGCGGGGGGGGGCCTCCCAAAGGGTCACAACCGCCCCCCTCGACCCATGTTGCAGTGAATATTTTATGGGCGGCATTTCCGCCCCATTTCAAACTGGGATCCAACGCAGGGATACCTTTGAATATAGAAGATAATCAGGGTCCACACCCAAAAGGGATAATCAGGAGTCCATCATACAAAGCTTAAGACCTAAGAATTCTATATATCAAGACTCAGGGAGAAATGAGACAGAGGAATATTTATGGAATGTTGAGATACATGGAGCATTGTTTAAAGATTTAATTCCTACAACAATGTAGGCATTGTCCACCAAAGTTTTGATTTAAATGAATCTACATCAAAAGGAAATACATCTAGCTACTACTTAGCATGTAATCTAAAATGAATTAGTTAACACATATGATAAAATAGAGAGAGAAGAACATACTGCAATCTAAATCTGTTAGAATCACCAGAAAATTTGTATTAATCTATGGAGGAAAGCTAGCATACAACAACCTTCATACATGCCTTTAGGAAAACAGGAGAAGGTCCCGTAAGAGAGAAGTATTTCCCAAAAAAAATGAACGTTTTTTAGGTATTTCTTCCTTCCTTTTATGAGGAGAGGGAGAGTTTGTATATCTATTACAAAAATATCTTAGCCTGAGCATCGAGTTGTCTACTAGACTAGATGTCTCAGCATGTATGGCTTTTTTGCCCCAAATTATTACAACAGAAAACATGCTTTTCTTTAAAATAAAATAGCAAAACCAAAAATTCAACAAAACATAATTAGCATGTGAAATTGAAATGATGGTCCTGTAAAAATATATCCATGCCACTTCCTCTATTCGCCTCTAGTCCAACCATGTTTCTACCACATTAAGCCTCCTACTCTCTTAGTCAGTTCCCGGTCGCATTCGGTCTTAACAACTTTAATTCTTATTTTTCAAGAGCTGGGAGAGATTCCTTATGATCACCATGACATATTCTAAGCACAATGACCAATGCATTTTTCTCCTTTACCTCCTTTATCAATCCATTGGAACTCAGCCTGCCTCACGAATTGATCATACAAGTGTAACCGATATCAGGTTATTTAGGGACTTTAAATTCAGCATACATGAAAAAAATGTGTACATCGATATCCTTTTTCCACCTATTCCTTAGACCCGAGGGCTTAGTTGGAAACTATATGATAGAGGCTTTGGACTTCAGGCTAAATCCTTTGGGGGTATAATATTCTTTAGCTGGGAGGGGGGTTGATTCTTTGAAACATTACATCACTGATTGTCCCCATGTGTAACACATGGGACCACACTCTTATTTTGCTAAGCCCATTTCAAATATCGAAATTTAGAGATCAGGGATTTCACATCCATGCCTTCAATTCCAACCCCCCAAAACTTGTGATATGGGACATATGACTTGGCCTAGTCCACGTGGAAAGAGGATAAGGGAGGGCCAACACAAAATATTTAAACATATAAAAACTTTTCTCCACTTTGTAGAAACATTTATTAACCATCCCCCAAACCATTGATCTAAATGCATAAAAAACACATATTTATGATGTCCACCTCTTGTCACCTATCCACATCGCCTTTGGATCCAAAATATTAGAAGTTTCCCAATATGTTGATTAAATATTGTTCCACTATTGTGATTGTCGATGTGTAATCGCCCCTTTATTCTCATCCCTTCCTTTGCTTCTTCAAACTATTTGTGACCATGGGTTAGCCCCCACATCAGAGCCCCTCAATCATAAGTCTCCAATCAAAGGTTTCTGAAAATGGCAAGTGTTACAAATGCTCATATCCCTCAACCTCTGATTTGTAACATGCGACTATGATGTCATCACTTCCATGTGGCACGTTGTGAATGGTGACACGTGTAACCCTATTTTGGCCCCTTATGACCCTAAAAATGTCGAATATTCATGCCACATTTCTGTCACATTGCCATGCCATGATGATATCAGATGCCACGTGACCTTCTAGAGGAGAGAGAAAAGGCCCACCCTCTTCTAGATTTGTGACTGAGTAGCTTTGTTAAATGATTCTAGGCATCCCCCCATAGTTAAATGTTTCCATCATTTAATAGTTGGTAAGTATGTTGGTATTGAAGTCAACCAAATGAGAATTTAGGTTGATGGAAACATATAATAGCATTGGTTTAAATGGTGTGTTGAGCTCAAGGGGTGTCTCGTGGTTTCTATAGCCTCTTGTAGAGAATCATCACAGTAGCAGGCTAACTTGGGAAGCCATAATATGATTACTATGATAGTTATGGAGTATCAGAATTTGAAGGAAAGTTTGCCTCTAGAGTTGAGCTTGGGTTCTCCTTAAAGTGGCATAGTTTGATAGTAATCATAGAGAGATTTCCAATGGTATTATGAAGTCTACAAATAGTCTCCTAGATTAGGAGTTATTACTAGACAAAGTTAAGTGCCTCCAAATTCCAAGTTGCAGAGCTAAGTGTGAAGAAGGGTCATAGTGGTCACCAATTTTGGACCATTTTTCCAAATGTAATGGAGCTCCTAGCATAGGTTCCAATTGAGAGCCAGGTAGATGTGGCCTGACAACACAAAAACAAAGAAAGTTTTGATTAATTGAGAGTGGATGCCATCGTATAGGTCATCCCGGTGGAGGGAGCATGGAATATTGCAAAGGGAGCATAGAGTTAAGGCATCAAAATGAAACAGATAGGCTCACATAGAGAAACAACAAAGTAGTAGAGAGCATTTTGCTTGGTTTGTGGTGGAGTCCATTGCCTAACTCATCCTGATAGGGTACCCATGAGGATTCATTAAGAAAAGCATTGTAAAAAGGTCGGGGACCTTATGAATAATTAACAAAGTATTTCACTACAAAACATAAGTCCCATGACCATTTTATCTCTCATCTATGACAAAAACGTGGAAACATTTTATGAGGTGACATCAACATGATGTCAGTAAATGGGGACACATGGAAAGGCGAGTCAACATTTTTGGCTGGCCAAATGGGCCAAGTCTAGGAGACATGTGCCAACACTCCAAAGGCCCCATGTGGCACTAATGTTATTACGATGACATTATCCCACTAGTAGGAGCCCATCATATTCTGCGCAGTGCATGAGACAAAGCGTTAGGCCAACAAGGTCTTGGGATAGGGTGATAAGAAAAGAGGTGGAAAAGGGGGAATAAAAAGTCATTGGGATGTCCCACTTGACATTCAAGCCTAGATGGAATACCTCGGAGGCTTTATTGGGTACACAAATAGAATCGTTAGGAAGAGGGCATCAGGAAGACGTGGCCGTGTTAGAGAAAAGGGTAGCATGTGTAAGACTACAAGCCTTACTTCAGTGGAAATAAGCAAGCACACAAAGTGTTTGGATGAGGTATGAGAGGCGGGTGATGGAAGCTTTCACTAGCATTTTACAATTCCATCAAATGAAAGAATGCATTCCCAAGTCATGGTTTTGTGGTGGTTTCATGTGAAAAGTGACGCTGGGATTTTGGGAAAATAATATATAAAAATGTGCTAAGATGGGAAGGTTGGATTTCTCCATTTCTTCTCAAGTGTTAATGGAAGCATTAGGAAGGATTAAAATTATTTCCTGACTTCCCCACCCAAATATTGGACAAAAGCCTCAAAACTACATCTAGGTGTTCAACATTTAGATTTTCTGCAAAGGCACATATAGGTTTTATGTCGCTGCGTTGTTATATCAACTTCTTCATTATACCTTGGAAGGATCTTGTGATATTCCTATGGCATAAAATTCAAAGGTTGGGGCAGGTTAAAGGGTGAATATTTTTTTAACAAGAAGCCCAGGATAGCCATTTGGATCAAAGGTAGTGGTGATTGAATTACTAGACGAGACCAAGGTATTAGCAATGGTAAGACAACTGACTGACAATGGAATGAGAAACTGTTCACACTATGGGTAGGGTTGCTCTTGATTTTATCATTTGCCTCCTCAAATTCTTCTTTGACCTATAGGGATGCAGTACGTAGATGAAAAATTTCTCGAGGATATACCAAAACACTAGGAGGAAATTCAGAACAATGAATTACAACCTTCCGTGAACTATATGAATATGTTTTAGGAAATGAAGAGATGGTAGCATTAGTATTTCCAAATCCTTCTAAATATTATTCTTTCTGGGTCAGATACAGATGGCATTTTTTGTGAGAGGTATTTGAGTAGGTATGGGGCCTATTATAAGCCAAAATGATCAAATAAAAATACAAACAATGGAGTCACCAAGGTGATGGATTTTCAAGTCGAACTTCCCTTGCTCACCTAAAAGTAGGAATGAAAATATTTGTTGTACCCAAGGAAAGGTATTTCATATTCGTTCCCCGACAACGATGCCAGAAATATTTTTTTTCTCTTCCTAGGATCTGTAGCGCAAGTCTTTTAGAAGATATGAAATTTTCCTAGAGACAACCTCGAGTTGAAGGGGGAGACTAGTGCCTAGGACATATTAAAGAGTGCTTGACTAATTTGTATTAAAGACTTGCAACACTTCAGTTTGTCATAAATATTCGAAATGGGTTTGATTTAGAACCATTCATAAAGGTACAATATATGAGGTATCTTGTACACAAGAGTACTCAAGAAATAATATGCAACTCACAGGTGGCCAAATCAGATTAGGAATGTGTAGTGATTTAATTGTTGAAACATAGGTAATGGGAGAAGAGAGTGGAAGAGGAGTCCATCATACAAAGCTTAATATCTAAGAATTCTATATATCAAGACTCAGGGAGAAATGAGAGAGGGGAATATTTATGGAATGTTGAGATACATGGAGTGTTGTTTAAATATTTAATTCCTACAACAATGTAGGCATTATCCACTAAAGATTTGATTTAAATGAATCTACATAAGAAGGAAATACATCTAGCTACTACTTAGCATGTAATCTAGAAAGGATTATTTAACACATATGATAAAACAGAGAGAAAAGAACATACTGCAATCCAAATCCATTGGAATCACTAGAAACTTTGTATTAATCTCTCGATTAAAACGAAGATAGAACAAGCTTCATACAAGCCTTTAGGAAAATAGGAAAAGGTCCCGTAAGAGAGAAGTATTTTCCAAAATTTTTGAACCTTTGTTAAGTATTTCTTCATTCCTTTTATAATATGGGGGAGATATTGGATATTGGTTACAAAAATATCTTAGCCTCCGCATCCAGTTATCTACTAGACTAGATGTCTCGGCATATAGGGCTTTATCATCCCGAATTATTACAACAAAAAATGTTTTTCTTTAAAATAAAATAACAAAATTACAAAATCAACAAAACAGAATTAACATATGAAACTAAAATGATGGTCCTGTAAAAATATATCCATGCCACTTCCTTTGCTAGCCTATGGTCCAACCATGTTTCTACCACATTACGCCTCCTACTCTCTCGGTCGGTACCCTGTCGCATTCATTCTTAACAACTTTAATTCTTATTTTAGAGGAGCCGAGAGAGATTCCTTATGATAACCATGACATACGTTGAGCACAGTTACCAACTCATATGACCGCTTTCATTCCTTTATTAATCCACTAGAACTCGTTCTACGTCATTAAATGATCATACAAGTGTATCAGATATTAGGTTATTTAGGAACTTTAAATTGAACATACTTGAAACAAATGTCTACATTGATCTCCTTTGGCCACCTCGTCCTTAGCCCTAGGGTCTTAGTTGGAAACTACATGATAGGGGCTTGGGACTTAAGACCAAATCCTTTAGGGGATTAAAATCCTTTATCTGGGATGGGGGCCGTTTATTTGAAACATTACATCACTAGTGGTCCCCATGTGTAACACATGGGAACACACTCTTATGCTCCTAGGCCCCTTTGAAATATCGAAATTTAAAGATCGGGGATTTCACAACCATGCCTTCAATTTCACTCAGCCAACTCTTATGATATGTGATATATGACATGGCTTAGTCCACGTGGAAAGAGGATAAGGGAGGGCCAACACAAATAATTTAAACATATAAAAACTTCTCTCCACTTTATAGAAGCATTTATTAACGATCCTCCCAACCATTGATCAAAATGCATAAAATAGTCATATTTATGTTGTTCGCCTCTTACCACCTATCCACATCACCTTTGGGCACACCATATCGGGACTTTCCCCAATATATTGATTAAATGTTTATTCATTATTGTGATCATTGATGCGCATTCACCCCTTTTATTCTCAGCATTTCCTTTGGTTCTTCAAACTATTGGTGACCATGGGTTAGCCATCACATCGGAAGCCCTCAATTGGAAGTCTTCAATCAAAGATTTATGAAAATGGAAAGTGTTACAAACTCTCATACCTCTCAACCTCCGATTTGCGACCTACGAATATGATGTTATCACTTCCACGTGGCATGTTGTGAATGGTGACACGTGTAACCCTATTTTGGCCCCTTATGACCCTCCAAAATGTTGAATCTCCATGCAACATGTCCATCATACTGCCACATCATGATGACATAAGATGCCACATGGCCCTCTAGAGGAGAGAAAGAAGCCCCAGCCTCTTCTAGTTTTACAACTAAGTAGATTTGTTAAATGATTCTAGGCATCTCCCCATAGTTTACACTATCAAATTTTTTTTCCCACAATTACTTGATAATGTTCACTTTAATTGAGAGATGACCAAGCATCGATGTCTATGGAAACATATGTGCTAGAATTGATGTTTAGCGATGGGCAATATGAATCGAACAATTTCCATTATTTAACAATTGGTAAGAATGTTGGCATTGATGTCAACCAAATGAGAATTGAGGTTGATGGAAACATATATTACCATTAGGTTACGTGGTGTGTTGAGCTCAAGGGGAGTCCCATATTTTCTACAGCCTATTGTAGAGAATCATCACATTAGTGTGCTAACTAAAGAAGCCATAATATGATTACTATGATAGTTAGGGAGTATCAGAATTTGAAGTCAATTCAGCCTTTGGAGTTGAGCTTAGGTTCTCCTCAAAGTGGCATAGTTTCATAGTAATCATAGAGAGATTACCAATGGTATGTTGAAGTATACAAATGGCCTACTAGATCAGGAGTTATTAGTAGTCAAAGTTAAGTGCCTCAAAATTCCAAGTTGCAGAGATAATTATTAAGAAGGGCCATAGTGGTGACCAATTTTGGACCATTTTTCCAAATGTAATGGAGCTCCTAGAATAGGTGCTAAGGAAGAGCCAGGTATAAATAGGATAAAAGATCCTCCATACCATGGAAAGTGTGCCATATATGGCATTGCACCACATTTTTGGTTAAAAATAAAAAACAATGTTTGTAAACTAGATCTATGATTTGATGTCAAGGGAAACTACAAAGATTGCTAGACCAAGAACCATGAACCACAAATTGATTTTATGAGCTTGACACAAATAAAATAAAGCCATCTCTAATATTCTTTGCATACAAAGATGAATTAAATGAGAATAATGGCCTGTAGACGAATGGATATTTGACCATAGCATAAAGAGGCAATGTTGTAGTACAATCTGAGCTTCATGGGAAATTAAGAAGAATGGACAACCTTGTTAGAGCAAATAATTTTATTGAGAATTAATTGTTAGTATGAATAAATACTTATAAATCCATTCTCTAAATCAATGATGCTTTAGTTGGAAAGTAATGAAAAGAAAAAACATGGAAAACGATGCAGATGCATACATTATTCAGACGTGTGGATGGCAAAAAATACTTTCTTTATGCAACAATGGATGAAAACCCAAGATTAAAATTGAGAAAATTTGGGGAATTGTTTCATTGTTGAGAGAGGTGAGTGGAGGGCTCTGACGGTGAGTGCTGCTACAAAAAATGGCCAAGAGTTTGATGTTGTAGAGAGAGGATGAGGCTGTGACTTCTATTGTGATAGACCAAGAGAGCTTGTGGAATAGGAGGGGTAAAGTGTTAAGTATATTCTACTAAGAGTAGAGGGCCAAGAATAATGTGATGTTGCATAGTGAGCAAAAGAAATATTATTTTGGATGGGCTAAGAAAATGAAGAATGCATAGGAAAACAAAGTATAATATCAATTAAACTAAGTTCCACTTGAGTTGGCCATGTTGATGAACACAGAGCTGAAACGAGGCATACTAGGACCCATATACATATTTCATTAGTTCCTCACTAACAATGCATTGGAGCCAACAAAAGATGGAGTGGGTGCTTGCATATAGTGGGTCTCCAAAGAAAGCTTGGGGTTCGGTGCCTCCTGCAAGTCAGCACTTGCATAAATCCAAGTTACAAGTTGGTGTTTGCAACAAATTCATGAAGTTGGTGCTTCAATTGGTGCTTCTGGTAAGTTGATGAGGTGTATGCAGAAGATAATAATTGGTGCTTCCTATGAGTGGGTGCTAGAAAGCAATCAAAGGGTGTTCGTTTTCCCTATGAGTGGTGTTTCACAAACAAGCATTGATTTAGTACAGTAGGTGCTCTTATTTACAGCAAATAACAAGCAAGATTTGGTGGTTTTTCTCCCAAAAGGGTTTCCATGTTAAACGTATGTGTCACACATGTTTTTTTCTCATGATGTGTGTACTTTTGTTGATTCATACAACTTCTATTGTGATTTCTTAATGGTTGACCACTTAAAGAATTCCAACTTTGATTGTTGAATGAAAATTGGCCTAAAATTAAAATTCGTCTTAATACTAATTCACCCCCCTCCCCCTCACAATATTAAATATTGTCTCCAAGATAGTTAATTGTAACTATTAAAGAAATTCAGATCCATTTTAACCCTAGAAATCATTGATAGGTATTAAATCTATTTTTATTGTAAACGGGTACCTCAAGAGATTTGACCCCTCTTAGTCTTTGATACATACTGAGTTAAGATGAATCTAGACTTGTTTAATATAATATATATATATAAAATTTAAATTTAATAAAAATATTTCATAGAAGTCAAAATTTGAGAATATTTATTACCATATTAGATCCATCTCAAGTTCAGATCTGCCATAAGGGACCAAATCTCTTTTGACTCTATAAGAGGTTTGCATCTGAATAAATTTCATCCTTCTCAGCCCTTTGTAGATCTAAAGTTAAGATGAATCTAGGGTAGTTTAATTCCAGCCTTTAAATAAGCTATATTCCACATGAATACCATGGGTCAATACCGTGGATTCTCAATACCATGTGTCAATTCCATGGGTCAATTTTATTTTTATTTTAATTTTATTTTTTGGTGAAAATAAAATAGAAAACATATTTTGGAATTATGGTTTTATGATTAATAAGTATTGGGAGAACTAACATAAGTTATATTCCACATGAATACCATGGGTTATCAATACCATGTGTCAATTCTATGGGTCAATTTTAATTTAATTATTATTTTATTCTTGGGTGAAAATAAAATAGGAAACATGTTTTTGAATTAGGGTTTTATGGTTAACAAGTATTTGGAGAACTAATACCAATAGAAAAATTTATGTAAAATAGAACACACAACCCTTGGTAGATCCAAAGGATGAATCTAGGCTATTTAATTCCAATTCAGTGGGTCAATATAAAAATATTGACACGTACCTAATTTAGATCCAAATGATGAATCTAGGCTATTTAATTCCAATTCAATGGGTCAATATGAAAATATTGCACGTACCTAAAAATTAAAAAAGTCAAAAAATGAGGAAAAGTGTTATTTTTATTCGAGTTGTCTTTAGTGCGAATTTTTGTAAGCTTTTTGGCTATGATGTTTAGTCTAATTTCTCTAAAATCCAATAGAAATTTATCGAAATCACAAGCTTGAAGGATAACCTCTATACGATAGAGGTATCCTAGGGTTTTTCAAAATCAAAGTGCCCTAAGGGTTTTTGGATGCTGAATCCATACACAGTCAAAATATCCATATACATTGCCAAAAAACTAGTTTAATCAAAATATCCATATACATAGTCAAAAAGAATAATTTAAATAATACAAATCAAGATTTCATCCCAAATTTTTCAGTAGCATTCTAGCACATGAAAGTCCAAAAACTCACACTAAAGACAACTCCATTTTTATTTCTTTTTAATTTTATTTTAACTAAATAAAAATGTTTATATTACCTTACATTAATCTTTTCATTTTATTTTATTTATGTAATTTGAATTTGTCAAAATATTAAACATTACATTACAATATCTAAAATAGAGAGTATCTCGGCACAATTATAAAAAAAATATTACCAATATTTTTAAAATATTGCATACACTACGTTACTTGTTTTGATGTTTCCCATAATAATTATAATTCTTCACAATTTTTATTGCCGAATAACTATTATAGTTACATGCTTTAACAATAGATTTTATAAATTGGTGAGTATTATTCGAGATTTTTGGAACTTTATACACCATTAATAATATTTGTTACGGAAAAGTATATTAAATTGCTATTACTTTTCCAGTTTTCTAAATGGTAAATTGGGAAAATTATTGGCTCTAATTATGTTGTCTCACTCTATTTGAATGGTAAATTGGGAAAATTATTGGCTCTAATTATGTTGTCTCACTCTATTTGAATGGAGGGAATCAAACCTGTGATAACATCAAACAATTTAATATCTAACTTTAAACTACTTGAGTTAATCATTAGAAATTATAAATATAACTTTTTAATAAAATAATAAAATTAAGCAAAGTAAATTATTTTTGAAAATTATAAAATTTTATTTATAAATACTTTAAATTTGTTTAAAAAATATATTTATTTTTTACTATTGATGAGGATGATGGTGGTTAATGTCCACTCAGACCAAACTTTGGTTTATCGGACTTAAAGAAACAAATTATTTAGTTTGGTTTAAGATTTTATTCCTATGCTCAAAAAGCCTAGAGAGAAGCTTCCCGAGCTCACTATAATTTTTACATTGTAAAAGGCTAGGAAGGTCAGTATTGCGACAAAGATTATGAAATTGAGACCTAATGTGATTGTACGTGGGACACTCTAAGAGGAAGTGGTTTTCATCCTCATGTTGCTATTCTCACATAGATGGAAGATCCTTTCCATCCATGGTGTTTAAGGAACTGCCCAACTACCTATTTCACTATGGAGCTCATGAGAGTTTATTCTCGTCTTCGTGTTGGAGATCAGATGCACAACTAGTTTAAACAAAATAGACAGCAGATAAGTCAAGCACATAAGACACAAGAATTTAACGTGGTTCACCCAACCAATCTGGGCTACGTCCACACAACATAGGCATCGGCAATTTATTAATCAAAATAGGAGATTACATAAGGAAATCCTCACAAAACTCTCACCCTCATAGCAAACAATCCGAATTGTTGCCTGTTATATAGCAAAGAGAATCTAACAACCTCATTAACTCACTCACATCAAATATAGGAGTCATTAATCATCTCCCAACAACCTGGAGCTAATCTAGGAACTGATTCCTATTGTTGTCATCAACTAAGATTTTGCCTATCTTATTCCAAAAAGAAAATCTCAACAATCTCCACCTTGACAACAATTAGACTGATGCCCTGTTATTATTATTTTATCTTTTCTGCAAGCCAAGAGAAGCCAAACACCAGCGTAGCTTCTCTAACAAAATGGTTTCGTGAACATGTCTGCACAATTCTCCTTTGTATGCACCTTTTCAAGAGAGACTCCCCTTTCAGTGATAACCTGTCTTACAAAATGGTACTTGATCGGTAAATGCTTTGATTTACTATGATAGGTCGGATTCTTAGCCAAATGTATTGCACTTTGATTGTCACAAAATAACTTGATGTTGTCCTGCAACCTACCAAATTCACCAAACAAACCTTTCAAGCAAATTGCTTCTTTGCAAGCATGAGAAGCAGCAATGTATTCTGCTTCAGTAGTGGATAAAGCAACAATGTTCTGTAGCTTTGACATCTAGCTGATATCTCCACCTGCAAGAGTAAATACGTACCCTGAAGTTGACCTTCTCTTATCCAAATCACCTGCAAAATCGAAATCAACATATCCGCAAACAAATTCACTACTCTTATTGTAAGTAATACAATAACTACTTTTGCCTCTCAAGTACTGAAGCACCCATTTCACTGCTGACCAGTGTTCTTTACCTGGATTTGCCATGTACCTGCTGACAACCCCAACTGCATGTGAAACATCTAGTCGAGTACAAACCATCGCATACATTAAACAGCCTACTACATTGGCATATGGAATTCGAGACATATAATCCTTTTCTTCATCTGTATTAGGACATAAACTCGAAGAAAGCTTAAAATGGGAAGCTAAAGGGATGGAAACAGGCTTCACATTTTCCATACCAAACCTCAAAAGTATTTTCTCAATATACTTTTGTTGTGATAGCCATAGCTTACCATTGCTCCTGTCTATGAAAATCTCCATGCCCAAAATCTGTCTTGCTGCTCCTAGATCTTTCATATCAAATGTCCTTGCCATTTGAGCCTTCAACCTGTTGATTTCTTCTATGCTTTTGCTTGCTAAAAGCATATCGTCAATATACAATACTAAGATAATGAATATGCCATTTTTAAATTGCTTAAAATAAACACAATGATCATATTCACTTCTAACATATTTTTGACTCAACATAAAATAATCAAACTTCTTATACCACTACCGAGGCGACTGCTTGAGGCCATATAATGACTTCTTGAGCCTGTAGACAAATTTCTCATTGCAATGCTGAACAAACCCTTCCGGTTGTTCCATATAAATTTCCTCATCTAAGTCTCCATGTAGAAATGCAGTCTTAACATCTAATTGCTGCAACTCTAAATC
>APFE030130173.1:0-40886 GCA_000404065.3 Pinus taeda
GACTATACCATCTGATCCCCAATTTTCAATTCTGATAGAATGCAATATGGAAATCAAAGGATGGTTGATTTCATGTGAATAGTATTTTTTTTTAATGAGTTTTACATTTCCGGCTTTATTATTGTATGATTAATTCTGTTTTGTGTAAATAAAAATTCTTATAATTAACTCTGGGTATGAGCAAGGCGTCTTTATAAAATTTTGATGAGGAGTTAGGTGGAGATATAACCCTATATTCGACCCCCACGCTCAATGGCATTGCCCTCCTTATGATTTGATAGGTAGAGAACAGAAATAGCATTCTTTCTCGATATGCACCCAAATTTCTATATAAACACCCACCTGGAAATGAGCAAATTTTCTATATATCCACCCCGGCACGTGGCTCGCCTCGGAGGGAGCTGCGCATCTTTGTGTTGTTCAGTATGTTACTGGTTCCGACAAATAGGGATATGTGTATTTGGAGTGGTTTTCGTTTTCTTTTTACTTGCTTAAGTTTTTGTTTTTTATCTGGGTAAGAATTTTATTTGGTTAAGAATAGGTTTTTCTCTGCGTAATTTTTTTGGTCTTTTATGTAATTTTAAAATACTGAAACATTATTTATTAATGAGATTGTATTAATATTCATTATAAAATAATTTAATCCCAAAAAATATAGTTTTATTTTCTTAATTATTAAAAAAAATATTTTTCATATTATGTAAAAAAACTATATTAAAACACAATGTGTAAATAGAATATGCAACAAAATTATTTACTGGAAAATGGAATAATCAACTTTAACTCTGTAATGTCTTATTGTTTAAACATACCGAGCACTCCAAAAACACACATAGTAGCAATTATACATCGCTTAATTTTTCCCCTTCCAATGTTTTTTTACAAAAATACTGCATACATCAACAATCAGATTTTACATATACAATAGTTACATCTCCCCTAAATTAGATTAAATATTCCAGCAATCAAATATTCTAAAGTCATAAGCAAGGGCAAACATGAAAATCAATGACTCTGATAACAGAAAATCGTCATAAGCAAGCGCAAACATGAAAATCAATGACTCTGATAACATAAAATCGTTTTGATTATACATGTGCATCAATCTTATAAGCAATAGAGTAAAGAGCATTGTTGTGTAGGGTGTCATGAATCTCAAAATAAAATATTCTTCATTTATTTAACAACAATAAAACAAAATTTGTGTTAGTATAGACCAGATCTATTAGCATATAAAAATATTCTTTTATCAATTTTTTTTATTTATTTAATAAAACATTAAATTTTATGCATACTAATACTAATTCTAATATAAACTAAACCTATACATGTGATAAAAATTATTCTTCCTTTATTTTTTATTTTTAAAATCATCTTTACTATTTTTAACGATGGATAACATGACTGAACAAATTGCTATGGTGGCAACATAACCTTAACCTCACGGACCACCTGCTATGGTGGCGTTTGGTGTTGCCCGTTAGAGCAGCAAAATAGCATTATTGGGAAGAAAAAAGAAAGAAACTAACTTTCATTCCAGCGTGGCTTTTTAACATCTTTACCACGTTCTTTTTCTAAGTTAGTTTTTGAATTTTTATAGAATAATTTACTTATTTAATCTTCAAAATTGAAATAGATATAATATTATTATATATAATATAATATATTATTATATTATATAATATATATATATTTTATATATTAAAAGAGAATTTAATATTAAAATTTTGCGTGGCTTTTTCCTTGCTTTTTTGAAAAATTATATTTAGGAAAATATGTAGATGAACATAATCATTTTTCTAACCATGTTTGTCACCAATATTTTATTTTATAAAAATATTAGAAAATCAGAAAGGGTGGTTTAATGAGATGATTACTTATTCTTTTTAAACCGTGGTCACGGTGATATTACAAATAAATAAATATGATATTTAAATATAGTTACATAATACTTATAAAAATGTGAAAATAAAAAATATATATTTTAATAAGAATTTATTTTTAATGATCTGATATTTTAATTTATAATAAATTTTTTTACATCAAATTATAAATTACTATTTCTAATATAAATAGTTTTAGAGAATGTCATTGAATCAAAATTTAACACAATAAAACATTTTCAAAAATAATGTTTTCTTTATTTCTAATTCCAAAATAATATACAGAGTCCTTAATAAACTTCTTTTGATCAAACAAATTTTTAAACAAGCCATAATAATATATGTTTCTTTTTTCTTAAAGAGTCCCTGATAATATATGTTTTTTTTTTCAAAAATTAATCATTTTAAAGTTCTTTTTCAAAAAAATTTGTAAGGATTAACCAGATACATTTGTAATAAGTAATTAGAATGTATTTATTATTTTAACGGACTTATATATTTGACTAAAATAAATCTACACCAATTATATAAAATATAAAATTAAATTGTGTCAAATCCAAGTAATGTACTATTTTATCATGGTTTAGGTTACGTATTCTTTTCAAACAATTAACAGGAGGATCTGATAATTCAGCCGTGTATATTTTGTAGTATCATATTTATTTTCATAGGTTGACATTTTTAATCAATAATGTTTTTTTATAGCTTAATAAGTTGGAAAGGAAAAACACTATTAACCAATGTAAATAGTTTTAGAAAATGTTATTGAATTGAGATTCAATCACAAATGAACAAAATTTGGAAAATGAACATTCCAATGAGATATATTTTATTGTCTCTAATACCAGAAACAACATAGTCTATCAATAAAACCCCATTTTATGGATAAAATTTTGAAAGATAAAGCATGATAATGTATGTTTTTATTTTCTCTTCATTTCTATTTTTATTTTATTTCTTTTAATTATATTTGAAAACTTTTCAAAAATTGTTGATGAGGATTAACCATCTTCATTTGTGATAAGTGATTGGAATGCCTTTATTATTTTAATAGACTTTATGTATATGGCTAAAATAAATCTACACTAATTATACAAAATACAAAATTGAATCATATTCCAGTTAACATCACTATTCAACCACAATTTGTTCGAACCCAATAGTATTAGTGCTTTAGTTTTCCTTAAATTTTTAGATTTATCAAAGAATAACTTTGATGTAAAGCCATTGGCAATTGCATTTCCTTAATATATTTTTCAAATCAAACCAATAATTGCTATGAGACTCTTCCAATATCCTTGGTTAATTGCACTGAGATTAAGTTATTGGATTTGAGGAGAAATAAATTAATAGAAAAACTCCCTTATTACTTGACTTTTTGTTGGCTTTTTCATGACTACGTTCATGAAAGAGTAAAAAATTTTACCCAATTGTTTATCTTAGATTTATCCATCCATAAATTCATTGGATTAATGTCATTATATTTCGAAAGACTTTTAGGCTTGTAAATAGTTTATATGAGGGTTCTACAATATAAATGGCTATACATTTGATGTGGGTTCTTCGGTCATGTTTCATTTCAGTGATAATTGATATATACATTTAATCACAAAAGCATTAGCAGTTGTTGGTTAAAAAATGGAGTTATTACCTGATCCAACGACTGATTACTGAAAGTTTGATGGAAACCATATAACATCCAAATACAAAAGTAAATCCTAAACCGCACCAATTTTAAATTTTTTATGATTTACGAAATGAAATCCTAAACGTTATTTATTTAAACTTTTTTTTTTCTTTTATGCCGCAAATTCCATAGTCCACTCAACTAGTGGACCATCCTTTCGACTTCATTGTTTCCATCACAACCAGATAGAGGGTTGGTCCTTGTCAACATCCCTAAACACCATTTATGCGATTATCATCAAGTTTAATCCATCAATATTTTAGTTAAATGCAATTCTATCTATGATCAATGTCTCAAAACAATGGGATAATTTTTTCTTTTTCAATAACCTAATTTTACAATGGCTCTTAGTTCATTTCTTGGAATAAACAAATCACTTGGGTTTGAATATGGAAAACCCCAATTTGTTATATTATATTCATCAATTAATTGTATCAATCCATTGCGATAATGGATACTTTTTTTCACAAGGCGATAATGGATACCATGTTAAAAAAAATCAGAATAAAATTTATTAAATAGACCTGAGCAACTCACAGGTGTGAAACACCACTTGGAGACTGCATATGCAGAACACGCTTTGTCCATTACAATAATTACATGATGAATATATAATTCACACACAATTAGGGAAGTTGAAACAACACCCTAGAAAACAGGAACAAACTCCTAATCTAAGGTTCGGTTTGAACCGTCACTCCATTAAGACATTTCTTCATTGATCTCAACGCTCCCCCTTAATGGAGAAATGGATTCACAGATATGCCTAACACTTCCCTAAACAACTCAAACTTGATTCTACCAAGAGGTTTGGTAGAAATATCAGCAACATTGTCACAACTATTATAATACTCAATATGGATTTCTTTTGACTGAACTTTCTGCCTGCCAAAATGAAATTGTGTATTGATATGCTTTGTGTTATTATGAAATACTAGTTATTTACAAGTTTTATGGAGCTCTAGTGGTCACATTTGATCATTGTTGCAACCTTCCGTTCTTCTCCAGCATCAAGGAGAAGTCTCCTTAAACAAACTACTTCACATGTTGCTGCACACATAGCTTGATATTCAACTCCCGCAAAAGATAAAGATATCATGTTTTGCTTTTTACTGCTCCATGTAATGACCTCGGATCCAATGCTAAATGCATAGCCTGTTATGGATTGTTTGTCATCCACATTTCCAGCCCAATCGGAGTCTGAAAAACCTGTCAATCTAACATCACACAAATCGGTATAAACGATACCAAAATCTAAGGTTCCCTGGAGATACCTCAAAACACCTTTTGCTACAACCCAATGGCTCTTAAAGGGATTTCACATAAATTGGCTCAATGCACTGACTGCATAAGCCAAATCTGACCTAGTTGTAGCCAAGTAGATTAGACTCCCAACCAGCTGTCTATAAAAAGTCGCATCTGCCTGCTTAGATCCATCATCATTTTGAAGTTTTAAGTTATGTTGTAAAGGTAATGTTGCAGCTTTGCACTGATCCATTCTGAACTTTTCCAGTAAGCTCCTGACATACTTACTCTGTGACAGAAAAGTTTGTCTAGAATCCCTCCAGACTTCTAAACCCAAATAGTAATGTAGCTCTCCAAGGTCTTTCATCTCAAATACTTGTGACATCTGCTCCTTGATTTCTTTAATGAGATTATCAGCATTCCCTATAATGATTAGATCATCTACATATAAATAAATAAAAACAATCCTTCCCTCTTTATCAAACACGATATAAAGATTAGGGTCGTTTTTGCTCCTTTTATAACCATGCTGTAGGAAAAATGAATCAATTTTGTCATACCATGACCTGGGTGCCTATTTTAGTCCATACAACGCTTTCTTCAACCTGTAAACTAAATGTTCTTCACCATGTTTGACAAACCCCTCATGTTGCACTAAGTAGACTTCTTCTTTTAAGTCCCCATTTAAAAATGTAGATTTAACATCTAGCTGATGAATTATCCAATGGTGTTTGGTAGCTAAAGAAATTATTATTCTCATTGTGTTTAGTTTAGTTATAGGGGAAAATGTTTCATCATAATCTATACCTTCTTGCTGCGAATACCACTTTGCAACCAGCCTACCTTTATATTTATCTATGCTCCCATCTGCTTTAAATTTAGGCTTATACAACCATTTGCATCCTATGGGTTGTTTGCCTTCAGGTAGTTTAACTAAATCCCAAGTTTTTTTTTGAGGATTGATTCATATTCCTCTTCCATAGAAGCCCTCCATTCACTATATTGATTGGCTTCTTTATAACTAGAGGGTTCAACAACATTCATCATACTAGTTATAAAAGCATTTTCCCTATATCTTGCTGGCAACCGAACCTTCCTACCTGATCTCCTGAGTAGTGGAGTAGCTTCGAACCTTGTTTGATCATCATTTTTTGGACTTGGCTTGACAGCTACATCATCTTCTTTCCCTTCCTGCTGCTACTATTGCCGCTCATTGTTGTCACCTGATTCATCACTTCATTCTTCCACCAACAAGGGCACATGCCATTCTTCATTAGCACTCTCATGGCTTCCATCATTAACTTGCTCATGGAACACTACATCTCTGCTTGCAAAAAAATTATGAGTAGAGGGATTAAATAGTTTGTAAGCCTTAAATTATGTACAATACCCAACAAAAAGACATTTTATGGCCTTTGAATCCATTTTCTTTCTATCTTCCTTAGGGACATGGGAAAAGAATTTACTACCAAAAAATCTGAAATGCTTAACTGCAGGCTTATAGTCAAATAACACTTCAAAAGGGGTTTTAGAATCTAAAATTCTTGTTGGACTCCTATTCTTTAGATATACTGCAGTATTAATCGCTTCAACCCAAAAACCATTAGAAAGATTCTTACCTTTTAACATACTGCGAGAACACTCCACGAGGGTTTTGTTCTTCCTCTCTACAGCCCCGTTTTGTTGAGGAGTGTGGGGTACTGTAAACTATTGCTGTATCCCATGATCTTTGCAGTATTTGAGGACACAAGCTTCCTTGTACTCTCCCCCTTGATCCGAGCGAAGAATCCTGATTCTTTTTCCTGTCTTCTTTTCAACCATATTTTTGAACTCCTTGAAGTATTCAAAAGTGTGGCTCTTCTTCCTGAGGAAATACACCCAAGTAAATCTAGTATAGTCATCGATAAACAATAAAAAATAGTATGCATTGCCTAATGACCTTGTCTGCATAGGCCCACATAAATTTATGTGTACCAACTCGAGTATATATCTCCTCCTTCTATCAACATTCACATGGAATTCATCTTTGTGCAACTTTCCTAGTGCAAATGCATCACAATCAATATGAACAGGTTTTAAAATAGAAAGACCTTTGACCATACCTCTTTTCTGTAATAGCAGTAGATCATTGAAGTTAATATGGTTGAACCTATCATTCCATAAGTCCACTGTAGTCATGGAAGATGATGTCAATTCCTAATGTGGTGTGCTTTTGATATTTAGCTTGTACAATCCTCCCACATGAATACATGATGCAATAGACTTCATACGATCCAATAGGTCTTTAATAACAGAATACAATTTATAAAACTCTACCTTGAGATTCTGATCAGTTATTGTAGAGACAAAGATTAGATTCTTTTTATCCTGGGTACATAAATCACATTATGAATATGTCTAATATTTCCATCAGGCAAAACAACAGGAATATTACCATAACCTTTGATTTGGTACCCTCTATCATTGCCAAGATAGATGTTTGCTCCACTGCTGGTTTCTTTGATGTCTTCAAACCATTGTTTGTTCCCTGTCATGTGGATGGATGCACCTGAGTCCACAAATCAGATATTTGCTTCATCATCCTTACCCGAAAACACAGAGTCAGATATGAACAGCCTAAGGTTCTGACTCTGTTCCTCATCAACAAAATGACCTACATGTTGTTTATGTCTCTTCCGACATTCATCAAACTTCTTCTTCCTACAATATCTCGCTACATGGTTGGTTCTACCACAATAAAAACATTTGGTCGCAGAGTCATTTCTATTGAAAGACGTACCTTGAGGTGGGGGCATCTTTCTCTATGGGGCTACACTGCTCTTCTATGCTACATTTGGCGTTCCCATGAAGGGCTTCTTCTTCGCCATTAAGGCTACATCTAAACTCTGAGGTTTATGAGTTAGCCTCCTTTCCTCCTCTTACATGAGGATCCCTGTCAATTATTCAAACACGGGGGATTTTTCTCTTTCATTCAAGCCAGTGATAAACATCTGATACTCGTCAGTCGTACTATTCATGGTGATCATGACCAAATATGTATCTGACACAGCTTCATCGATGTCACCCAACTTGTTCTTGAGCTCCTTGATCCGCGAAATAAATGCTACAATTGTCTCATTCTCCTTCATCTTGATGGAGAGAATCTTGCTCTTCAAGAACAACAACCGATTGGTGTTCCTGACCTCATAGAGATCCCTGAGCATCTTCCATATTTCTAGTGTAGTCTTGCAATCACAGATATGGGGAATAACGCAATCTTTGACCGACAATTTTAGGAGCATTATCACCTTAGTCTCCCTCTTGTCCCAGTCTTACATTGTTGTTGTTGTTCCTCTTGCAGTCAAGTTCATCTTCACCTCATCATTATTCACAATTGCCCATGCATTGTGTCCCTCAAGCAGGGTCTGCATCTTAAATTTCCAACCAAAATAATTGGATTCATCTAGCTTGTTATTCTCATTGAGGTATGCTTTTTCTAATTGATTATTCATCTTGAATAATAAGAAAATTCAACCCAACAAAAAAAAACAACCCTGGATATTCAAAACTAAAGCAAATGCCATATCTAATGAAAATTGAGCCCATATCCCCTTTTTAAGAGATCCCTTCAATTCCTTCTTAATAAAAAAACACCCCCTTTATCAAATAATAAGCCCTTTTTTTAATTAAAGAATTAAATTTAAAAAAACTTTTAATTTAAAAGACTTTAATTAAACTCTTAAAAGAATAAAATCCAAACTGATGCAGGAGCATCCGAACACCTTAGTGGAAAAAATTAGAGGAAGAAGACAAAAAATTAGAGGAAGCAGACACGTGGACAACCACATGGACAACTAGGCCAACCTTGAACAAAATTCGGTTAATGAACTAAATTTAATTAAAAAAATCAGTTAAAACTGATGTATGTATAACAAGAACGGAAGGATTCATGAGTGAATCAAGAAAGAGAGGAAAGAGAAAAATTGTGCGTGTGAGAGAGGACAAAATGTAGTTGCTGGAGAGTTCTTGATTAAGGTTCAGATGCCTTAATTTGTAACCAAGTTGTAAATAATGAAAATGTGTTTTTGTGAATTTATACGGAAATGTGTCATTGTGAATTTATGTTTGTTTGTTTTTTATTTTATTTGTCAAGCTCTTCCGGCGATTTTTGTGGTTGACATCGAGGATGCGGGCATGGAGATGGCTGAGTGGCTGTATTAAGCGACTCTGATTCAAAAGAACGGAGATTGTGTAAACGTGAGAGAAATCGGTCATCGGAGGACGATGAAATGTCTCCTAAAACCCCGATACAAATCCCCAGCGATGAAGAGGATGCCAATGCATATTCAAGCCTCAGAATATTGGCCAAAGCAAAGAGTAAGAAATGTCTTGAAGATTCTGTCTTGAATATTGCTAGCTATGATGATGAAGTCAGGGAAATAGAGACTCCCCAGGCTTGTACTCTGGTCGTCGACCTCGAGGGCGATATAGGAAACGCAGGCGTTGAAGCTTCTGGAGACGGTGTTAGCTTGTCACAGGCAGTTACTGTAGAGGAAATAGGCATGACAGTTTTGAAAGAAAACCTCGGTTGTGATGATGGCGAGTAGACGAAATCTTTCCAAGCTGCCCATGGCACAGATGGTCTCGACGGGATCGTCACAGATTTATCAGGTAAGACTGAGATCAATGATGGCACAACGTGTTGCGTGAATGAAGCATTTGAAAATGAAAGTAGAGGTGTCCAGATAGAAGAGTCAGGAAAGGGAGAACAACTAAGATCAATCCTAAAATGAGAAGGCCGATATCTGATGGATAAGAGCAGCAAAAAAAATCCGCAGCTAAAGCAAAAACAACAAATATCCTTGAGAAGAAAGTTCGCGTGTAGTTGAAGAATGATGGGAAGTTTCTGAAAGGCTTTGTGGGCCCATAACCCACAGGCCTCAAGAGCAATTTTATTGGGGAAACGGGATTTTGGTTCACCCAGAATCTCATCCACATCAAGTGGTATCAGAGCGGGAAAAGATTTCCCACGGAAAGGAGTTTTTGCATGTGAAGAAAGAAGAGGTAAAATTTTGCTAAAGATTTGTAAGCTTGTAATTTTTTATTTTATTTTGTGAAGGTGAGAAGATTGCAGCAAACCTAGAGCAATAGTGCTCAATGGGTTCGAGAGGAGAGAACTAGAGGGATGGCGAAAGACTAAACTCGGGAGAGAAGCTTGGTAAGGCATCTGGTAGCAGGAGGGACTTGCTATTGCAGAGGTTTGGTTGTAGCTCACAGAAGGCAGTTCCACTGAAGAAGTGAAATAGTGGGTAGAATTGCTAAGGAAACACATATGACTAGGAGGTCATAATTTTTGTACCTCAGGAGTCTGGAGCATATATGACCAAGAGGTCATAATTTTTATACCTCGGGAGTTTGGAGCATATGACTAGGAGGTCATAATTTTTGTACCTCGGGAGTCTGATGCAAGAGCATCCGGACACCTCAGTGGAAAAAAATTAGAGGAAGAAGATAAAAAATTAGAGGAAGAAGACACGTGGACAACCACATGGACAACCAGGCCAACCTCGAACAAGATTCGGTTAATGAACTAAATTTAGTTAAAGAGATCAGTTAAAACTGATGTATGTATAACAATAACGGAAGGATTCATGAGTGAATCAAGAAGTAGAGGAAAGAGAAAAACTGTGCGTGTGAGAGAGGGAAAAATGTAGTTGCTGGAGAGTTCTTGATTAATGCTGAGATGCCTTAAATTGTAACCGAGTTTTAAATAATGAATATGTGTTTTTGTGAATTTATACGGAAATGCGTCATTGTGAATTTATGTCTGTGTATTTTTTATTTTATTTGTCAAGCTCTTTCGGCAAGTTTTGTGATTGACATCGAGGACACAGGCATGGAGATGGCCGAGCGGCTATATTGAGCAACTCTGATTCAAAAGAACGAAGATTGTGTGAACGTGGGAGAAATTGGTCATTGAAGGACGATGAAATGTCTCCTAAAACCTTGATACAAATCCCCAGCGATGAAGAGGATGCCAATGTAGATTCAAGCCTAGGAATATTGGCCAAAGCAAAGCGTAAGAAGCGTCCTGAAGATTCTGTCTTGAATATTGCTAGCTCTGATGATGAAGTCAGGGAAATAGAGACTCCTTGGGCTTGTACTCTGGTCATCGACCTCGAGGGCGAGCCTGATGGCCATAGAGGAAACGTCGGCATCAAAGCTTCTGGAGATGGTGTTAGCTTGTCACAGGCAGTTATTGTAGAGGAAACAGGCATGGCAGTTTTGAAAGAAAACCCTGGTTGTGATGATGGTGAGCAGATGGAATCTTTCCAAGCTGCCCCTGGCACAGATGGTCTCGATGGGATTGTGTCAGATTTATCAAGTAAGACTGAAACCAATGATGGCACAACGTGTTGCGTGAATGAAGCATTTGAAAACGAAAGTAGAGGTGCTGAGATAGAAGAGTCAGGAAAGGGAGAACAACTAAGATCAATGCTAAATTGAGAAGTAAGATATCTGATGGATAAGAGTAGCAACAAGAATCTGCAGCTGAAGCAATAACAACAAATAGCCTTGAGAAGAAAGTTCGTGTGTAGTTGAAGAATGATGAGAAGTTTCTGAAAGGCTTCGTGGGCCCATAACCCATAGTCCTCAAGAGCAATTTTATTGGGGAAACGGGATTTTGGTTCACCCAGAATCTTGTCCTCATCACAAACCCCTTTTATACTTGATCACCATCCTTTCAGAACGCAACAACAATTATTTCTGCACCAGCCCAATCACTGTTTTTTCTCATGTAATGATCTGATATCACACTCACACCCACCGTGGGGAGGAGGAGGAGAAAAAAAAAAAAAAAAAAACTCTTTTCTCCAGCCGTGTAAGGGATCTTGGCCTCTGTTAACAACGAATAATAACGCCCTCCTCAAACTTCGTTAGATTCAAAAGCAGCAAATAGATTCAGACTCAATGACTTCGACTCTTTCCATAGCTTGAACCCACACATAACGTTTCTCACCCTTCTCCATGGCAGACTCGTGGCAGCAGTATCTACGATCTCTCACAAGAAACGTCGCCCTCCAGGCAAGATATTTGAATGAACTCTAGGCAAGGGATCTCAATTATTAATAAAATTAAAACAATTATTAAAAAAATTAAACAAATAAGTGAAATAAGTGAATTTTTTTCAGCACGAAAAAAGCCATATAATTATATTATCTGATCCAAAGCCAAAAAAATACAGTGAGATATGGGACCAACTAATCAAAATGGGGAAAAGATGTCACAAGTTCTCCAGGAGATTGGAAAAATGTATATTGTGAGGGAAATATTGTATGATAGGCATATCTACTTATCAAAATCCTAAATAACAGCACCATGAGTCAATATAATGTTTGAAGGAAAAAACAAACATATAATAGGACGAAAGGATGGGTAGCATAATTCATACCAGACTAGATGACACAAAATAGAGAATTATGTACCGGTCAATAGAAAATCTTGGATCTGGTAGGAGATGTTGTCCATTATAACCTGCATCCTCCATATTCCTTGAGGCACTGAAAGCCCCAGTTTTGACAGAGCATCAACTTTCCTATTCTTTTCCCGGGCAATGTGAGAGATGGAGAAGTCCTTTCTGTTATGCCACAAATCCTCAAATCCGTTCAACCAGCCAGAGAAATAGATATTTTTAATATTATATTTGCAATGAATATGGTCAATACTGACCTTAGAATCTCCATAAATATGAAGGTTTTAGATACCAAGGAAATGAGACCAACCAATGCCATAATTTGAACTTTACTATTGTTAGACAAATAAGATGCTTAGGAATAAATCATTCTAAACTCTCCATAATAAATAATTCCCAACTCCATAAAAATTAAATAATTGAATGGTAAAAGAAAAAGATAACCGAAAAAAGCTTCTTAAAAGCCCTTTCTAAAATTGGTTTTGAAGCGGAGGAGAGGAGAGAACGAATGGTATTATTTGGGTAAGCTATGCATATACATATTAATATCCACTAACGTACACCTTCCATACGCTATCATAAATGTTCGTAGCTTAGTAAACCGGCACAGTTCCCACCGAGGCACTGTAACCGACGAACGCAATGCCTCGAGCTCCGCACTGCACGTCTCGAGGACAATGGACAGCTATTTAACATGCGCGCAGACCTTCACCGATGAACGTTTTCCGGTAATAAACAATTGCGTTGACAAAGACGTCATTGTAAACTCCGTCTATGTAAACGGTAACAGAGACGATCAGAGAAGTGAGCCCGCGAAGCCACGTACCCAAGTAAAGGGAATCTGCAATCGGGATAAGGGTTGCCCTCAAAACGCTGGGAGTACTTGACCTCTATGCTAATGTGCTCGAGAGTTCTATTCCAAAGGAATTGTGTAATTCTACACTTCTTCAAGCATTGGATATTGCATACAACCATTTGAGGGGTCCCACCAAAACTCGGTTGGCTGGTCTAGTGGAAATATCTCTGATTGTTTGACAATGCTCTGAGTGGTCAAATCCCACCACAAGATAATCGTCTGGTCTAGTTGGAATCTCTCTGTTTGTATGGCAATGGTCTGAGTGAAACCATTCCAAATTTTCTAGTCAACTACATTTCACTTACATAATTGTTGAAATTCAAAATGTAGAATTTTGTTGGTTTCATAGCGTTTGGCAAATTAATATTTCAATAAAAATTGTAATTTTTTTTTGGTTAATGTGGTAGAACAAGAATCTTATATGGGCAAACTTACAAAAGAAGATCCACCATGGTCCTAGGATACACTATCCAAGCAGAACTCTGAAGACAATGAACATTTATTCTTACACTACCATAGATCTGTTAATATTTAGAAACACTTCACAGGACAATGAACATTTATTCTTACACTACACTTCACAGGACAATGGACATTTATTCTTACACTACACTTCACAGGACAATGAACATTTATTCTTACACTACCATAGATATGTTAATATTTAGAAACACTTCACTCACAAGATGCAGATTCCATTCACTCAATTTAACACAATTGAGAAGTGCTTAAAATGGTGGAGTGCTCACTCTGGTGGTTTTTTGGGAAATTTGGAAAGGTAGTAACCAATTGATTTTTGGATCCAGTAGATGGGGGAAAAAGTAATCTATGAGTTCATAGAACAATGGGTTGTATCGGATCATAATGCAGATATCAAGGGAAAAATAAGACAGAGAAGGGGGGACTTCAGATCACTAACTACACGGTGGAGTTTTTTGATGGGGCAGCACAAGGAGGAAGATGTGGGTGCGGTTTTTGCTTAAAGTTGCCACAAGAAGAAGAGTTCCCGATACACTGGTATATGGGAGTAGGAACTAGTATGAACGCAAAAGTTGTTGCTCTATGGGGCCTATTATGGTTTATTAAGTTTCTTGATATCTCTCAAGTACAAATTTTTGAGGATTCCAAATGTATGGAGTTTCCCTACAAGGTTGGCTGAGACGTATAAAAAACATATGGAATTCCTTTCAGAATCCATCCATCCAGCACATTAGCAGGGCACATAACAAGATTGCGGATGAACTATCCAAGGATTACTAGTCGTAGAAGAAGGTATGTATATCACGATGAGAATGGAGAATAGGATCAGAGGAGACAGAAGTAGAAAAACTAAAGTGGCCGGGATAGATCACTAAAGAACTCCCAAAAACGCAGAACTTCAACACAGATAAGCTCACCTAATTTCTCTGTTCCTTTCTGTTTAAAATTTTATACAATTTTTGGTTTAGATTTTGTATAGAAAACATATATGGAATGACTACTTTAAAGTTGTGATTCACACAACAAGCAAATGATATGAATTGCATCTTAGTCTTATAAAATCTCATAGTGAAACTCTGTATTATATAGCAAATATGGAAGAGAGTATATAATATCACAAATGTTGTAATTATTAGAAATCTTTTTAGCTATATGTAACTTGAATATTTTCTTCCCATATAGTCATATTGTGGATTCCATAGGGTTTAAGAGGACGATATGTCCTTCATAAGTATTTGTCATTCGTAAATACTTGATAATTAAAATATTAAAATAAATTTAACTTTATTTACTATCATTATAAATATATAAATATATTTTAATATTTTTAACATAAAAACAATTAAATAAACAAATCATAAATTTTATATTAATTTTGTTCACTACCATTTTAAATATTAAATAATATTTTTAACATAAAATAATTAAACAAAAAATTACAATATTTATAGGATATATTTTATATATATTAAATAAAAAAATATTCCACATATTTAACATAAAAATAATTAAATAAAAAAAATATATAATATTTTATTGTGACATATTTTATACAACTTATTTTATATATAACAAATAAGAAAAAATATTCCACGGGCAGTAAGTGGTATAGCACTGACGATTCACCATGTTCTCCCCATAAACTTAACCATATTTAAATTTGTTTACCCAAATTTCGCATTCATTTTATACTTCTGATCATAATTTACCTGATACTTGAAAGGTCAAGTAGGAAGTAGAAAGGTGATAATGGCTAATAGCAAAGTTGGTATTTAAATTATAGTATTTATTATTTATATAAAAAATTTAATTAAATATGAAGAATTTTGTATCAAATATATAAAATATTTATTATTATTATTATTATAGTAAATTATGTTATATATTTATATATTAATGAAATTATTTATATTAATTGTAAAATTATAGTGAAATTATAGTTATATTGGAAGTTACATTATGATTTTTATTTTTTATTTTTAGTATTATTATATATTGGAATACAATTTAATTTTTAGTATATTTATATATTGAATACAATTTAATTTTTAGTATTATTTATATATTGGAATACAATTTATACTAAGTAATATATGGATTTCTAGAAGTGAAATTTTTTAAAATTAGATAAAACTTACACAATATATATACTTTATTTCAAAATATAATCTTTGATTAAAATGTATTCCCCCAAATTCAATAGATTGACACTTGAACATAGAATTTATACCTTTTTCTTTTATGTAGAACACCAAAATAGTGGGTTATAGATTGACACTTGAACATAGAATTTATACCTTTTTTTTTATGTAGAACACCAAAATCGTGGGTTATACATTTGAAGATTTTATATGAATAACAATTTTTTTAAATACATTTTACAATTTTGACTTTATCATTGTATGATTAATTATCTTTTGTACAAATAAAAATTCTGGATTATAGACTTCTTCATAATTTTTTTTATGACTAGATAGGTAGATATATAACCCTATGTTAACCAAACATCTAAATCCATTACCTCGATGACCAATCTAAGTCTATGATCAATAACAATAGTCTTAAACAATCATTAAATTTTTATGAATGAATGTCACTTTAGAAATAAAGAAATTCAAATTAAGTCTAAATTACTATGATTTCTACATTACCATTAAAATTTTATGAATAAACCTGATTTTAGAAATAAATAATTCAAATTAACTCACAAGTGCAATTTATAATCTTTATTAGACCTTTCCTCTCCTTTGGCTGCAACTTTCCCATCAAACAACTTGGTAGCTTCATAGTCACTAACAACCTATATACATTAAATGAAATTCATTAACATCAATTCAAATGAAAATAAATGAATCTTTGAGAAAACAAAATTGCCTTACAAAATATCTAAACTAGTTGAAAATATTAGAACTTCATATTTTTTATCAAATGGGTAAGTTATACTTGGTTCGATTTATATATAAAAATAGATTACACTTTTATGATGAGTTTCTCACACCTTTAAATAAACTTCGTCATTTGGAAACCTGCAACTAAAAACCATTAAATATTAAATTATTAATTTTATTTTAAATTTACATATCAATAATTTATCTTATGCTTTAATTTCGGAAAAGAAAAGCTTTGGTCAATGATATCATTCAATGTGGGAACTCTTTCAATATCAAATTTGTTTTATTAGAAGATTAAGGTTTGGGGTTAGTGAAAAAACATGTACATGTATTATTCGCAAGATGAAACGTGCTCCTGAATCAAAAGTAAGTTTTTGGATCCGGTGGATTATAATCAAACATGTATTATGGAGTCAAGTTTTAAGACTTTAATTTAATATTCATTTTTTTAAAGTTTAACTATAATGAATTTATGGCATAATCATGTTAAAAAACAACACCTAAATAAATAGGAAATTGAACTAGTAACTTAACATTTCAAATTTTTTTAAAAATACACTCAATAACAATAACAATTAATCTAAAATCCATAAACATTTCAAAATACAATTTCATATGAATAATAAATGATACCTTGAACGATTTCCACATACAATTTCATATGAATAATAAATTATACCTTGAACGATTTCATGTGAATAGTATTTTTTTTAAATGAGTTTTACATTTCTGGCTTTATTATTGTAGGATTAATTCTGTTTTGTGTAAATAAAAATTCTTATAATTAACTCGGTGTATGAGCAAGGCGTCTTTATAAAATTTTGATGACGGGATACGTGGGAGATATAACCCTATTTTCGACCCCACGCTCAATCGGCATTTTTTCTCGATATGCACCCAGATTTCTATATAAACACCCACCTGGAAATGAGCAAATTTTCTATATATCCACCCTGGCACGTGGCTCGCCTTGGAGGGAGCTGTTCATCTTTGTGTTGTGCAGTATGTTATTGGTTCTGACAAATAGGGATCTGTGCATTTTGGAGTGGCTTTCGTTTTCCTGGGTCAAGTTATTGGTTTTCTTTATTTGTTTAAGTTTTTGTTTTTTTATGGAGTTGTCTAATGGGTGAAGGAATTGCTCGGATTATGCTGCGCAAAAAAATTTCAAAAAATCTTGTAGAAGCCGTGTTCGAATCATGTTTTTGATGGTGGTAATGGATTCAGCACCATCAAAAACGTCTATACACTTAAAATTTTAAAGTTTAACAACTATAACTTGGATTTACAAAAATCCTTGCAGGATTTTCTCTAAATATGACCCAAATTTCTATAACTTTCCGGAAACTCCTCCGGCTCGTTAGACTAGGAGTTTGTTTTTTACTTGGGTAACAATAGGTTTTTCTCTGTGTAATTTTTTTGGTCTTTTATGTAATTTAAAATACTGAAAACATATTTATTAATGCGATTGACTAATTTTATTATAAATATTTAATTAGTGAAAATATATTTTATTTTCAAATTATTAAAAAAAAAATTACCTTTTCATATTATGTAAAAAAAAACCATATTAAAACACAATGTGTAAATAGAATATGCAACAAAATTATTTACTGGAAAATGGAACAATCAACTTAACTCTGTAATGTCTTATTGTTTAAATATACTCTGATGCCGTGGGGAAAATGTGAATATTTGATTTACTGTGGTAAAAGACAAAACTGAATATGACATTGTTAGCTGTTTAAAATTTAATAGTCTTATTATTATTATTATTTTTTTTTTTTAAAATAAGAAATGTTTTCTTGGAAGTACTGGCAAAGGAAGTTGGGAAAAAACGGTTGTTGAGAGTGCAACCCTAACTACCTCCCCTAACTAGAAAGGCTTCCAGAGAAAAGGAAGTGAGGGGGGGCAAAATGTGCGTTGTAGGGATAGGCAGAAGAGAATAGAGGGCTAAGTCTGGTGATGACCAGATAGCCAAGCACTAAGTGCAAGTGTTTTTACTAAGGATAGGGGTCCTACAAGAGAGCTAGGGGGGGAGATTCTGGTCCTGAAAGACGAATCTCATGGTCGGGTGGTCGAGAAAACAACAGAGAATCCAGGTGAAATCCTGAGGAGTCCTTGCCTCTTGGAAGAGACTAGGTAAGTAAAGAAAATCACCCAGATACTCTGTTAGATAATCTTTATGTGATCTGTTCGGAAATGAAAAGTAGAGTTATGGTTTATTTCCTGCAGTTAGCAGAGGACTGTATGATGAAAGTTAGTTCTGTTTCTTTTCTGTTAATGTAAGGAAAAATAACTAGGGAATATTTGTTGTGTAGAAGCAATCTTGAATAAGAAATTTAGGAATAGAAGTTAAAGTCTGTGGTAATAGTCAAATAAATACTTCAAAGATTGTGAATACAGCAATAGAATGAAAATTGAATTCTTAATACTACAGCTTTGTCAAACAGAAAAGAAAAGAGCACATTTGAGAACTACGAAATGACAGAGTATAGGCAGCTAATGCTTTGAAAACGAAACAAGCGCAAGTAGCATCTTAACCTTTTATAAAATTCTTGTTTAAACCGAAAAGAAAGTTGCAATGCTCTTAAAAAGAGAAAACAATAAAACTTGAAACGAATGCGAGTTTGGGTTCGTACTCGAACCCCAGAATCATCGCAGATTTCCAACCTACATATCAATCAAGTTAGGCCAGGCAGCAATTGAGTTAGATTAAACTCTTAGAACATGCAACCCTGATGGAGTTGCACAGGAAAGGAAGTCCCGAGCCTCTCTAGAGGATCTCCTACTATAGTAGTATAGGAAGAAACCCTATAGTAGTATAGGAAGAAACCCTGAGAGGGTTTTGGCGGCCAGGGAGATATTTCAACCAACAGACGAACAGAAGGATGACTCGTCGCAGCACTCGAAAGAATTTCAACATAAAAGCAAAACCCAGGTGCTCATATGAATAAACGACCCTTTTAAACAGAATTTTATTAGCACCTAAATACCTTGAACTTACTGCTTCAAATATAAGAACATGCGTAATAGAACTCTGTACATCAGGATAACAATATAAGAGAAACCACAATACAAGAGTAGTGTCTCAGCGCTGAAAGCGTAAAACAACAATTAGATTTATCATTTGGAAAATTTATACAAACCCATAAATTTGGTTCAAAAATTCATGCCGAAATCCTTATGGACTCGGCTTAAGTCCGAGTATAATTTAATTAACCAACACTTAGTCCTGACACAAGGACTCATCTAAACTGGTAAAAACGAGAACTTAACCAACAAATCAGGATAACTTACAGGGGCTCGACCCCAGATAATTCATAACAGTTTACAAATGGACCCAAGAAGTTCACATAATTACAACCGAACTAGTCAAAGGCGACTGAAGCCGGAAAATGCGTCAATGTAGCCAAGCCTCAGGCCAGGACAACCCGCGGCCTCAAAACCCATTTAGCAACGAAGTAAGGCTGCAGAGAAATACTACTCCAGGCACATTAGGAACTACCTCCGTAACTGGAACCATAAAAAGAAAAGAAAAGAGAAAGGTCTATAAACCCTTGAGATGGCAGCGCTTATACATTGAACTCTCCAATGACAAATTTGAGCTAGAATCATTGATGCTTACCCGGTGGTACATGCTGGAGGTAGGCAGCCTGAGAAGCCTCGACCATCCCATAATGCAAGTCGGCATCCCTTGGCTGTGCTCATTCCTCTTTCATTCAAAAGACAAACAAAACAAAGAGATTGTTACAGTCATGAGCTAAGTGTTGCAAATAAATGAAAAGAGCTGGAAGCAAAAGGAAAGATGATGAACACTTACAGGAGCGCAAAAATTACTTGAAAAACTAGGGATACCAGTCCCTATACTTGAACCTTGGGTAGCAAACACGGCATTACACACAGGGTCAGCGCGACAGAAGGTGGAGCGGAGCGGGGACGAGCGCCAAGACACAATGGACAGAATGAACCATACCACAATAGTAAACCATTGCAAAAACCCCAGATCAACGTTCAGCCCTTGGATCTGCCATCTGAAACCTTCACCGTTGATGGCTGGAGGAGCCCGAGGTGCACAATAACCGATGGTACCCCTGCCCTTTCCACGCCACCATGACAAAGCGGGAAATAAATATTAAGCCAGGTGGAAAGTGCAGGTGAATCGGTAGCTAGTGTGGTACTAATTCACTGTGACGGTGGTACTATGAATCTTTAATGCGAATGACAGTCATACTACTGGAAAGTTTTCCTGATTGCCGAAATTATGTAACATTGTAAACAAAGGTGGTATCCTGTATTAGCATACGGAATGACAAGTCTTGCCATAGGTTAAACCAGGTAAAAATTTAATTTTTATGTGATAGTAAGGGGTACATGACACATACCGAGCACTCCAAAAACACACATGGTAGCATTTATACACCGCTTTATTTTTTTCCATTCCAATGTTTTTACAAAAATGCTACATACATCAACAATAAAATTTTACATATTAAATAGTTACATCTCCCCTAGATTAGATTAAATATTCCATCAATGAAATATTCTAAATTCATAAGCAACGCAATAAAATTACCTTCCTACATATTCTGCATTATTGGTTAGCACAAACATGAAAATCAATGATTTTGATAACATAAAATCCTTTGCATTATCGGTTAGCACAAACATGAAAATCAATGATTTTGATAACATAAAATCCTTTTGATTATACATCTGCATCAATCTTATAAGTAATAGAGTAAAGAGCATGGTTGTGTAGGGTGGCATGAATCTCTATATGGTGTATATTACTAAAAATACTTTTTTAAAATCAAATATTCTTCGTTTATTTAACAACAATAAAACAAGTTAGTATAGGACCAGATCTATTAGCATATAAAAATATCCTTTTATCATTTTTTAAATTTATTTAATAAAAAATTAAATTTTATGCATACTGATTTTAATATAAGCCAATCCTATACACTTAATAAAAATTATTCTCTCTTTATTTTTATTTTTTTAAAATCATCTTTACTAATTTTAAGGATGGATAACATGACTGAACAAATTGCTATGGTGGCAACATAACCTCACCAGACCACTTGCTATGGTGGCGTTTTGGTTGTTGCTAGTTAGAGCAGCGAAATAACATTACTAGGAAGAAAAAAAGAAAGAAGAAAGACACTTTCATTCCATTGGGTTTTTAACATCTTACCACATCTTTTTTCTAAATTAAGTTTTGAATTTTTATAGAGTAATTTACTTATTTAATCTCACTTTAATTAAAATTTTAATATATATATATATATATATATATTATATTATATATATATATATAATTAAAGAGAATGTTAAAATAAAATTTTGAGTGGCTATTTTCCTTGAGATTTTTTGAAAAAAATTATATTTAGGAAAATATGTAGATGAACATAATCATTTTTCTAACCATGTTTGTCACCAATATTTTATTTTATAAAAATATTAGAAAATCAGAAAGGGTGGTTTAATGAGATGATTACTTATTCTTTTTAAACCGTGGTCACGGTGATATTACAAATAAATAAATATGATATTTAAATATAGTTACATAATACTTATAAAAATGTGAAAATAAAAATATATATTTTAATAAGAATTTATTTTTAATAATTTGATATTTTAATTTATAGTAAATTATTATAAATGACAAAAAGTACTATTTCTAATATAAATAGTTTTAGAGAATGTTATTTAATCAAAATTTAATACAACAAAACATTTTCATAAAATATGTTTTCTTTATTTCTAATTCCGAAAATAATAGTCCATTAATAAACTTCTTTTGATCAATAAAATTTTAAAAACAAGCCATAATAATATATGTTTTTTTTTTTTAAAACAAGTCGTGATAATATATGTTTTTTTTTCAAAATTATATTTTAAAGCTTTTCAAAAAATTTGTAAGGATTAACCAGATACATTTGTAATAAGTAATTAGAATGTATTTATTATTTTAATGGACTTATATATTTGACTAAAATAAATCTACACCAATTATATAAAATATAAAATTAAATTGTGTCAAATCCAAGTAATGTACTATTTAGTGGTTTAGGTTACGTATTCTTTTCAAACAATTGGCAGGAGGATCGTGTATATTTTGTAGTATCATATTTATTTTCATAGGTTGACATTTTTAATCAATAATGTTTTTTTATAGCTTAATAAGTTGTAAAGGAAAAACACTATTAACCAATGTAAATAGTTTTAGAAAATGTTATTGAATTGAGATTCAATCACAAATGAACAAAATTTGGAAAATGAACATTTCAATGAGATATATTTTATTGTCTCTAATATTAGAAACAACATAGTCTATCAATAAAACCTCATTTTATGGATAAAATTTTGAAAGATAAAGCATGATAATGTATGTTTTTATTTTCTCTTTATTTCTATTTTTATTTTATTTCTTTTAATTATATTTGAAAACTTTTCAAAAATTGTTGATTAGGATTAACCATCTTCATTTGTGATAAGTGATTGGAATGCTTTTATTATTTTAATAGACTTTATGTATATGGCTAAAATAAATCTACACTAATTATACAAAATACAAAATTGAATCATATTCCAGTTAACATCACTATTCAACCACAATTTGTTCGAACCCAATAGTATTAGTGCTTTAGTTTTCCTTAAATTTTTAGATTTATCAAAGAATAACTTTGATGTAAAGCCATTGGCAATTGCATTTCCTTAATATATTTTTCAAATCAAACCAATAATTTCTATGAGACTCTTCCAATATCCTTGGTTAATTGCACTGAGATTAAGTTATTGGATTTGAGGAGAAATAAATTAATAGAAAAACTTCCTTATTACTTGACTTTTTGTTGGCTTTTTCATGACTACGTTCATGAAAGGGTAAAAAATTTTACCCAATTGTTTATCTTAGATTTATCCATCCATAAATTCATTGGATTAATGTCATTATATTTCGAAAGACTTTTAGGTTTGTAAATAGTTTATATGAGGGTTCTACAATATAAATGGCTATACATTTGATGTGGGTTCTTCGGTCATGTTTCATTTCAGTGATAATTGATATATACATTTAATCACAAAAGCATTAGCAGTTGTTGGTTGCAAAATGGAGTTATTACCTGATCCAACGATTGATTACTGAAAGTTTGATGGCAACCATATAACATCCAAATACAAAAGTAAATCCTAAACCGTACCTATTTTAAATTTTTTATGATTTACGAAATGAAATCCTAAACGTTATTTATTAATTTTTTTTTTCTTTTATGCCGCAAATTCCATAGTCCACTCAACTAGTGGACCATCCTTTCGACTTCATTGTTTCCATCACAACTAGATAGAGGGTTGGTCCTTGTCAACATCCCTAAACACCATTTATGCGATTATCATCAAGTTTAATCCATCAATATTTTAGTTAAATGCAATTCTATCTATGATCAATGTCTCAAAACAATGGGATAATTTTTTCTTTTTCAATAACCTAATTTTACAATGGCTCTTAGTTCATTTCTTGGAATAACCAAATCACTTGGGTTTGAATCTGGAAAACCCCAATTTGTTATATTATATTCATCAATTAATTGTATCAATCCATTGCGATAATGGATACTTTTTTTCACAAGGCGATAATGGATACCATGTTAAAAAAAATCAGAATCAAATTTATTAAATAGACTTGAGCAGCTCACAGGTGTGAAACACCACTTGGAGACTGCATATGCAGAACACGCTTTGTCCATTACAATAATTACATGATGAATATATAATTCACACACAATTAGGGAAGTTGAAACAACACCCTAGAAAACAGGAACAAACTCCTAATCTAAGGTTCGGTTTGAACCGTCACTCCATTAAGACATTTCTTCATTGATCTCAACGCTCCCCCTTAATGGAGAAATGGATTCACAGATATGCCTAACACTTCCCTAAACAACTCAAACTTGATTCTACCAAGAGGTTTGGTAGAAATATCAGCAGCGTTGTCACAACTATTATAATACTCAATATGGATTTCTTTTGACTGAACTTTCTGCCTGCCAAAATGAAATTGTGTATTGATATGCTTTGTGTTATTATGAAATACTAGTTATTTACAAGTTTTATGGAGCTCTGGTTGTCACATTTGATCATTGTTGCTACCTTCCGTTCTTCTCTAGCATCAAGGAGAAGTCTCCTTAAACAAACTACTTCACATGTTGCTGCACACATAGCTTGATATTCAGCTTCCGCAAAAGATAAAGATATCATGTTTTGCTTTTTACTTCTCCATGTAATGACCTCGGATCCAATGCTAAATGCATAGCCTGTTATGGCTTGTTTTTCATCCACATTTCCAGCCCAATCGGAGTCTGAAAAACCTGTCAATCTAACATCACACAAATCGGTATAAACGATACCAAAATCTAAGGTTCCCTGGAGATACCTCAAAACACTTTTTTCTACAACCCATTGGCTCTTAAAGGGCTTTCACATAAATTGGCTCAATGCACTGACTGCATAAGCCAAATCTGGCCTAGTTGTAGCCAAGTAGATTAGACTCCCAACCAGCTGTCTATAAAAAGTCGCATCTGCCTGCTTAGATCCATCATCATTTTGAAGTTTTAAGTTATGTTGTAAAGGTACTGTTGCATCTTTGCACTGATCCATTTTGAACTTTTCCAGTAAGCTCCTGACATACTTACTCTGTGACAGAAACGTTTGTCTAGAATCCCTCCAGACTTCTAAACCCAAATAGTAATGTAGCTCTCCAAGGTCTTTCATCTCAAATACTTGTGACATCTGCTCCTTGATTTCTTTAATGAGATTATCAGCATTCCCTATAATGATTAGATCATCTACATATAAATAAATAAAAACAATCCTTCCCTCTTTATCAAACACGATATAAAGATTAGGGTCGTTTTTGCTCCTTTTATAACCATGCTGTAGGAAAAATGAATCAATTTTGTCATACCATGACCTGGGTGCCTATTTTAGTCCATACAACGCTTTCTTCAACCTGTAAACTAAATGTTCTTCACCATGTTTGACAAACCCCTCATGTTGCACTAAGTAGACTTCTTCTTTTAAGTCCCCATTTAAAAATGTAGATTTAACATCTAGCTGATGAATTATCCAATGGTGTTTGGTAGCTAAAGAAATTATTATTCTCATTGTGTTTAGTTTAGTTATAGGGGAAAATGTTTCATCATAATCTATACCTTCTTGCTGCGAATACCCCTTTGCAACCAGCCTAGCTTTATATTTATCTATGCTCCCATCTGCTTTAAATTTAGGCTTATACAACCATTTGCATCCTATGGGTTGTTTGCCTTTAGGTAGTTTAACTAAATCCCAAGTTTTTTTTTGAGGATTGATTCATATTCCTCTTCCATAGCAGCCCTCCATTCACTATATTGATTGTCTTCTTTATAACTAGAGGGTTCAACAACATTCATCATACTAGTTATAAAAGCATTTTCCCTATATCTTGCTGGGAACCGAACCTTCCTACCTGATCTCCTGAGTAGTGGAGTAGCTTCGAACCTTGTTTGATCATCATTTTTTGGACTTGGCTTGACAGCTACATCATCTTCTTTCCCTTCCTGCTGCTACTGTTGCCGCTCATTGTTGTCACCTGATTCATCACTTCATTCTTCCACCAACAAGGGCACATGCCATTCTTCATTAGCACTCTCATGGCTTCCATCATTAACTTTCTCATGGAACACTACATCTCTGCTTGCAAAAAAATTATGAGTAGAGGGATTAAATAGTTTGTAAGCCTTAAATTATGTACAATACCCAACAAAAAGACATTTGATGGCCTTTGAATCCATTTTCTTTCTATCTTCCTTTGGGACATGGGAAAAGAATTTACTACCAAAAAATCTCAAATGCTTAACTACAGGCTTATAGCCAAATAACACTTCAAAAGGAGTTTTAAAATCTAAAATTCTTGTTGGACTCCTATTCTTTAGATATACTGCAGTATTAATCGCTTCAACCCAAAAACCATTAGAAAGATCCTTACCTTTTAACATACTGCGAGAACACTCCACGAGGGTTCTGTTCTTCCTCTCTACAGCCCTGTTTTGTTGAGGAGTGTGGGGTGCTGTAAACTGTTGCTGTATCCCATGATCTTTGCAGTATTTGAGGACACAAGCTTTCTTGTACTCTCCCCCTTTATCCGAGTGAAGAATCCTGATTCTTTTTCCTGTCTTCTTTTCAACCATATTTTTGAACTCCTTGAAGTATTCAAAAGTGTGGCTCTTCTTCCTGAGGAAATACACCCAAGTAAATCTAGTATAGTCATCGATAAACAATAAAAAATAGTATGCATTGCCTAATGACCTTGTCTGCATAGGCCCACATAAATTTGTGTGTACCAACTCGAGTATATCTCTCCTCCTTCTATCAACATTCACATGGAATTCATCTTTGTGCAACTTTCCTAGTGCAAATGCATCACAATCAATATGAACAGGTTTTAAAATAGAAAGACCTTTGACCATACCTCTTTTCTGTAATAGCAGTAGATCATTGAAGTTAATATGGTTGAACCTCTCATTCCATAAGTCCACTGTAGTCATGGAAGATGATGTCAATTCCTAATGTGGTGTGCTTTTGATATTTAGCTTGTACAATCCTCCCACATGAATACATGATGCAATAGGCTTCATACGATCCAATAGGTCTTTAATAACAGAATACAATTTATAAAACTCTACCTTGAGATTCTGATCAGTTATTGTAGAGACAAAGATTAGATTCTTTTTATCCTGGGTACATAAATCACATTATGAATATGTCTAATATTTCCATCAGGAAAAACAACAGGAATATTACCATAACCTTTGATTTGGTACCCTCTATCATTGCCAAGATAGATGTTTGCTCCACTGCTGGTTTCTTTGATGTCTTCAAACCATTGTTTGTTCCCTGTCATGTGGATGGATGCACCTGAGTCCACAAATCAGATATATGCTTCATCATCGTTATCCGAAAACGCAGAGTCAGATATGAACAGCCTAAGGTTCTGACTCTGTTCCTCATCAACAAAATGACCTGCATGTTGTTTATGTCTCTTCCGACCTTCATCAAACTTTTTCTTCCTACAATATCTGGCTACATGGTTGGTTCTACCACAATAAAAACATTTGGTCGCAGAGTCATTTCTATTGAAAGACGTACCTTGAGGTGGGGGCATCTTTCTCTGTGGGGCTGCACTGCTCTTCTGTGCTACATTTGGCTTTCCCATGAAGGGCTTCTTCTTCGCCATTAAGGCTACATCTAAACTCTGAGGTTTATGAGTTAGCCTCCTTTCCTCCTCTTGCATGAGGATCCCTGTCAATTATTCAAACACGGGGGATTTTTCTCTTTCATTCAAGCCAGTGATAAACATCTGATACTCGTCAGTCGTACTATTCATGGTGATCATGACCAAATCTGTATCTGACACAGCTTCATCGATGTCACCCAGCTTGTTCTTGAGCTCCTTGATCCGCGAAATAAATGCTACAATTGTCTCATTCTCCTTCATCTTGATGGAGAGAATCTTGCTCTTCAAGAACAACAACCGATTGGTGTTCCTGACCTCATAGAGATCCCTGAGCATCTTCCATATTTCTAGTGTAGTCTTGCAATCACAGATATGGGGAATAACGCAATCTTTGACCGACAATTTTAGGAGCATTATCGCCTTAGTCTCCCTCTTGTCCCAGTCTTATATTGTTGTTGTTGTTCCTCTTGCAGTCAGGTTCATCTTCACCTCATCATTATTCACAATTGCCCATGCATTGTGTCCCTCAAGCAGGGTCTGCATCTTAAATTTCCAACCAAAATAATTGGATTCATCTAGCTTGTTATTCTCATTGAGGTATGCTTTTTCTAATTGATTATTCATCTTGAATAATAAGAAAATTCAACCCAACAAAAAAAAACAACCCTGGATATTCAAAACTAAAGCAAATGCCATATCTAATGAAAATTGAGCCCATATCCCCTTTTTAAGAGATCCCTTCAATTCCTTCTTAATAAAAAAACGCCCCCTTTATCAAAAAAACTTTTAATTTAAAAGACTTTAATTGAACTCTTAAAAGAATAAAATCCAAATTGATGTAGGAGCATCCGAACACCTTAGTGGAAAAAATTAGAGGAAGAAGACAAAAAATTAGAGGAAGCAGACACGTGGACAACCACATGGACAACTAGGCCAACCTTGAACAAGATTCGGTTAATGAACTAAATTTAGTTAAAAAAATCAGTTAAAACTGATGTATGTATAACAAGAACGGAAGGATTCATGAGTGAATCAAGAAAGAGAGGAAAGAGAAAAATTGTGCGTGTGAGAGAGGACAAAATGTAGTTGCTGGAGTGTTCTTGATTAAGGTTCTGATGCCTTAATTTGTAACCAAGTTGTAAATAATGAAAATGTGTTTTTGTGAATTTATACGGAAATGTGTCATTGTGAATTTATGTTTGTTTGTTTTTTATTTTATTTGTCAAGCTCTTCTGGCGATTTTTGTGGTTGACATCGAGGATGCGGGCATGGAGATGGCTGAGTGGCTGTATTAAGCGACTCTTATTGAAAAGAACGGAGATTGTGTGAACGTGGGAGAAATGGGTCATCGGAGGACGATGAAATGTCTCCTAAAACCCCGATACAAATCCCCAGCGATGAAGAGGATTCCAATGCATATTCAAGCCTCGGAATATTGGCCAAAGCAAAGCGTAAGAAATGTCTTGAAGATTCTGTCTTGAATATTGCTAGCTCTGATGATGAAGTCAGGGAAATAGAGACTCCCCAGGCTTGTACTCTGGTCGTCGACCTCGAGGGCGATATAGGAAACGCAGGCGTTGAAGCTTCTGGAGACGGTGTTAGCTTGTCACAGGCAGTTACTGTAGAGGAAATAGGCATGGCAGTTTTGAAAGAAAACCTTTGTTGTGATGATGGCGAGTAGATGGAATCTTTCCAAGCTGCCCATGGCACAGATGGTCTCGACGGGATCGTCACAGATTTATCAGGTAAGACTGAGATCAATGATGGCACAACGTGTTGCGTGAATGAAGCATTTGAAAATGAAAGTAGAGGTGTCGAGATAGAAGAGTCAGGAAAGGGAGAACAACTAAGATCAATCCTAAAATGAGAAGGCCGATATCTGATGGATAAGAGCAGCAACAAAAATCCGCAGCTAAAGCAACAACAACAAATATCCTTGAGAAGAAAGTTCGCGTGTAGTTGAAGAATGATGGGAAGTTTCTGAAAGGCTTTGTGGGCCCATAACCCACAGGCCTCAAGAGCAATTTTATTGGAAACGGGATTTTGGTTCACCCAGAATCTCATCCACATCAAGTGGTATTAGAGCGGGAAAATATTTCCTGCGGAAAGGAGTTTTTGCATGTGAAGAAAGAAGAGGTACAATTTTGCTGAAGATTTGTAAGCTTGTAATTTTTTATTTTATTTTGTGAAGGTGAGAAGATTGCAGCAAACCTAGAGTAGTAGTGCTCAATGGGTTCGAGAGGAGAGAACTAGAGGGATGGCGAAAGACTAAGCTCGGGAGAGAAGCTTGGTAAGGCATCTGGTAGCAGGAGGGACTTGCTATTGCAGAGGTTTGGTTGTAGTTCACAGAAGGCAGTTCCACTGAAGAAGTGAAATAGTGGGTAGAATTGCTAAGGAAACACATATGACTAGGAGGTCATAATTTTTGTACCTCAGGAGTCTGGAGCATATATGACCAAGAGGTCATAATTTTTGTACCTCGGGAGTTTGGAGCATATGACTAGGAGGTCATAATTTTTGTACCTCGGGAGTCTGATGCAGGAGCATCCGGACACCTCAGTGGAAAAAAATTAGAGGAAGAAGACACGTGGACAACCACATGGACAACCAGGCCAACCTCGAACAAGATTCGGTTAATGAACTAAATTTAGTTAAAGAGATCAGTTAAAACTGATGTATGTATAACAATAATGGAAGGATTCATGAGTGAATCAAGAAGTAGAGGAAAGAGAAAAACTGTGCGTGTGAGAGAGGGAAAAATGTAGTTGTTGGAGAGTTCTTGATTAATGCTGAGATGCCTTAAATTGTAACCGAGTTTTAAATAATGAATATGTGTTTTTGTGAATTTATACGGAAATGCGTCATTGTGAATTTATGTCTGTGTATTTTTTATTTTATTTGTCAAGCTCTTCCGGCAAGTTTTGTGATTGACATCGAGGACACAGGCATGGAGATGGCCGAGCGGCTATATTGAGCGACTCTGATTCAGAAGAACGAAGATTGTGTGAACGTGGGAGAAATTGGTCATTGAAGGACGATGAAATGTCTCCTAAAACCTTGATACAAATCCCCAGCGATGAAGAGGATGCCAATGTAGATTCAAGCCTGGGAATATTGGCCAAAGCAAAGCGTAAGAAGCGTCCTGAAGATTCTGTCTTGAATATTGCTAGCTCTGATGATGAAGTCAGGGAAATAGAGACTCCTTGGGCTTGTACTCTGGTCATCGACCTCGAGGGCGAGCCTGATGGCCATAGAGGAAACGTCGGCATCAAAGCTTCTGGAGATGGTGTTAGCTTGTCACAGGCAGTTATTGTAGAGGAAACAGGCGTGGCATTTTTGAAAGAAAACCCTGGTTGTGATGATGGTGAGCAGATGGAATCTTTCCAAGCTGCCCCTGGCACAGATGGTCTCGATGGGATTGTGTCAGATTTATCAGGTAAGACTGACACCAATGATGGCACAGCGTGTTGTGTGAATGAAGCATTTGAAAACGAAAGTAGAGGTGCTGAGATAGAAGAGTTAGGAAAGGGAGAACAACTAAGATCAATGCTAAATTGAGAAGTCCGATATCTGATGGATAAGAGTAGCAACAAGAATCTGCCGCTGAAGCAATAACAACAAATAGCCTTGAGAAGAAAGTTCGTGTGTAGTTGAAGAATGATGAGAAGTTTCTGAAAGGCTTCGTGGGCCCATAACCCATAGTCCTCAAGAGCAATTTTATTGGGGAAATGGGATTTTGGTTCACCCAGAATCTTGTCCTCATCACAAACCCCTTTTATACTTGATCACCATCCTTTTAGAACGCAACAACAATTATTTCTGCACCAGCCCAATCGCTGTTTTTTCTCATGTAATGATCTGATATCACACTCACACCCACCGTGGGGAGGAGGAGGAGAACAAAAAAAAAAAAAACTCTTTTCTCCGGCCGTGTAAGGGATCTTGGCCTCTGTTAACAATGAATAATAACGCCCTCCTCAAACTTCGTTAGATTCAAAAGCAGCAAATAGATTCAGACTCAATGACTTCGAATCTTTCCAGAGCTTGAACCCACACATAACGTTCCTCACCCTTCTCCATGGCAGACTCGTGGCAGTAGTATCTACGATCTCTCACAGGAAACGTCGCCCTCCAGGCAAGATATTTGAATGAACTCCAGGCAAGGGATCTCAACCTTCCCTTCCAATATCATCGTGACTTCACCTCCGATCCATAATCTTCTTGCGATAGCAGCACATACAATTCACTTCGATAAAAAACAATCATGGAGGTCATCGCCGAGCTCCTTCAACACCTTGCCTCATAGAGCTCAAATCAGCAAGATTCAAATCACAAGCTTGCAGGCTCGGCCCCAAGCACCTTCACCCACTAATCGACAATGACTCAGTCTCCCACTTGTCTCCACTGCTATGGTAGCGATCAAAAATATGTCAACGATCCAAAATGCTGGTGTAGCACAGAAAAAATTGCGCCCTCCTCCTCGACAGGCCTGTAGTGATCCAAAAACGGATTCAACTCCAAATAAACCAAATCCACGATGGCCTCTGCTTATTCTCCATCCTTTACCACCTCTTCACTGTAGAATTCCTCCTCTTCACGATCGATGCAATTTAAGAATGGTCCACTCGCACTGTTCTTGAAAATAAAAATTGCGTAAGGCCAGAACTAAATCAGCGCGACTATCACGTTGAATTCCACGCTAATTGCCCTCCAAAAGTGCCGGTCAAATTTCTGCCTCCACTCAGGGTTACAGGCCGTCCTCAACCTTGTAGCTCTAATACCATGTTAAAAATATTAGAATCAAATTTATTAAATAAACCTGAGCAGCTCACAGGTGTGAAAAATCACCTAGAGACTGCCTCTGCAGAACACGCTCTGTCCATTACAATAATTACATGATGAGTATATAAATCCCCCACAATTAAGGAAGTTGAAACAACACCCAAGAAAACATGAACAAATTCCTAATCTAAGGTTCGATTTGAATCATCACTCCCTTAAGACATTTCTTCATTAATCTCAACAGCCTCACAGACATTGGGAAAGCCACTATGTTTGCAAAAAAAAGTCGTGTAGCATTGTGATGGCAATTGCAACACAAGCACCCAGAAAAAAGTAAGAATTTTTTCAACAGGTCAGAATAGGATGATTCCATAGTCATTCGGTCATACATTGGGGGCTTGGCTGCTGCAACCCAGTTGGCAGTAGAAGGGGCCATATTTTTGGTGTTACAAAAATGAAAAATGTGGTATCCCTGGTAGGAATTCGGGGTTCTACAATATAAATGGCTATACATTTGATGTGGGATCTTTAGTCATGTTTGGTTTCATTGATAAGGGAATATAAATTTAATCACAAATACATAAGCAACAGTTTGTTGCAAAATGGAGTTATTACCTGATCTAATGGTTGTTTAATTACCATTTTCTTGATGCTCTTTTCGTTCGTGTTCATAGGAAATTTGAGGATTTCCTTGTTGAACTTACTCATTATTTCCCACATGAAAAATATATTTTAAACTTTTTATGATTTTAATCCTAGGTTAAGAAGAGGAACGATACAATGTTGGTAAATCTAGTCTTGATCTTTTGCCATGATAAGTTCATTGCTAAAGAGCGAATATCTGTCACTCTTCATAAATGCGGGCCTCCCCTAGTTGAATGAGCTTGCCTCTGTTCCCAACAAAAATTGATCTATAAGGCAAGGTCTTGTTAACATCATCTCATTGGAAGGCCATAAGAAAGGATTCAACAACAAAACCTCTAAAAAACCCTGAACAAAGAATGTCACAAGAGTCAAGACATGGAATAAATTACACAAATGACTTATTAAAAACTATTTTAAATGCACAATGTGAAAGAAATACAAATAACCTATAATGGGTAACAAACCCTCACCGAGGTTACTTCCAATTCAACCATAATACAACCGACCTACAAAAAAATAAGAAGGGTGGTAATTGGGAGAAATAAATTGTACCATAGCCTCCAACAAAATAAAAAGGATCATGAATATAACCAAGATGGTTATCTCGAATAAAACAAAAGGTGGTCATACATGTAGGACCAAACTCAGAGTCAAATAGACTATCTTGAAGGAATTTGATGCAGTTGAGAATGACTAAGTTCTAAAGGAATCAAGCATTGGAGCCATTACTGGCATTAATACGAAACATTGAGCCCAATCTATAAAGAAAACTCTACGCACTGAGAAAAATATACGAAGAAAACCCCACAGAGAAGAAAGAAAAGGAGAGATGGGAAAAATGCACCAAGCCAAATATGCAAAGAAAACCTCGCAGAGAAGAAATTTAAAGAGATAAGGGTAAAATCCCCAATTTGGGTTCGTAACTTACCTAATAACTCTGCTCGAGACAAAGTTCAAACTTCCTCTGTCGAATATATGTGTTGAATCATGGTCCATGACAAGGTATTAAATGGTGTGGTTGTTTTGTTGTTTTTTGAGAGTATGCAAAGTTTATGTGTGAAGTGTATGCATAGTATATTTGTGAAGCGTATGTAGAGTATATGTGTATCATGTTAATTGTTCTTCATATGAAGAGGAGCATGTGTAGCCCCCTGTGATCAAGCTTGGGAGGCATGCATGGTTTTTCAAAAAACAATAAATATCTTTCTGCTACTACTGACCACTTCTGTACAAATCTAAATCACCATCCCTAAATGTGAAAATGAAAGGGGACCTTTTTTCTTCAATCATAAATTATGACAATAACATACTTTCACACCATATGCTTTTTGTCTTAATTTTTTCTTTTGTCTTAAATTAAGACAACTATATAATTGAGGCAATTACCTACTTGAGCATGCTAATGTCTTTTTCCCTTTTGTCTTAATCCAGACATTTATAAAGTTAGCCTATGACAAAATTAAAATTTCATCTTAAATAATCATATTAAAATATGCTTTGTGTAGTGTTGTTACTTGATAGTGATGGAGGTGGATAACAGTCAGTTAAGGAAGTGATTATACTCAATATTACTATAAAGAAAATAAGATATTTGATTTTTCCAACATTAATGAAAATAAGATATTTGATTTGTCCAACATTAATCTTATAGGACAAATACATACAAAAATAGGAACTTCGAGTAGGTTGTTATCCCTAAATTTATCTGGCAACCAGTTGGAAGGGCCAATACCTACATCTCTTAGTTTATCTACTTTGGAGCAATTTGACTTGCTTATGGATAATTTGAGTGGAGAGATTCCTGAAGATTTCTCTAAACCATATATTTGATTGTTCTAAATGTTTCATCGAATAACCCTTGTGGGGCCAATCCTTGGAGGAACACAAATTTTCACATTTAGTGCAACATAATTTCAAAGGAATGAATGCTTATATGAGTTTCCTTTAGGTTCATGTAATGGAAAGGAAAACCCATGGAAAAAAATCTCATAATAATAGTAATAGTCCCCATATTAAAGTGGGATGTCTAGAGTGTCTAGATGGCAAGATGTCATTAATGGTATTGCGTATTGTATTTGGGATGAAATTTGGGGAGTTTGGATGTTTATCTTTGACAAGAGAGTCAAACAATGGGTGTTGGGTCTACCACCTAACAAATCACAACTCTTTTATGGAGTATATCCATTCCCTACATAGAAATCCAAACAATAATTGTTAGCTCTATTATGTGGTGAATTAAATTGTTGTGTAAATGCAAAGTGATATTTTTGGTATAATATCTTGCCACATTTAAAAGTTTTAGTATGATCTATGATTACATTTTCAAATTAATCTTTAATTTTATTTATATCTCTTATTCACTTTTTATGACTTAATTTCCAGTCAAATGAAATATATATATATATTATATATATATAACTAACTTAATTATTTTTTATTAATATATATTCTTTATAATATTAATATTTTTTTAATCACATTTATTAATAATATAATAAAAATAAAAAGACAACTCTTTAACTATCGTTTTTTAAATTCGACCTACCTCGATATATGTTTAAAATGAAATTGTTATATTAAAAATATTTTTTATTTAAAATCATAATATATAAAAAAGTTTTTTCTTTGGAGGTTAAAAAAATAATTAAAATTTATTTTTATTTTTATTTTTAAAATAATTGATTATTTTTGAGATAGAAAAATATCCATACCATTATAATTACTAAATATATCACCATATTTTTGATATAAAATAATTAAATAAAAATATAGTATTTTATATATAATATATTTGTATTTATTTACTTAAAAATATAATAGATAAATTAATCCATCATTAAAAAATATTCCAGTAACAATAAGAGCCATAACATAACATTGATAATTCACCATGTTCTAGCTATAAACATGTAAGGCTCATATTTATATTTGTTTACCCAAAACTCATTCATTTTTTACTTCTCTTAGAGGTTAAGAAGGTGATATTTCATTTTTATTTTTGCTGGAGGTTAAGAAGGAATGTGATATTTTAATTTTTCTTAGTAAAATTGGAATTAAAATTATAGTAGTTATTATTTATATAAAGAGATTAATCAAATTTGAAATTTTAATATAGAAGTTTTAATAAAAATATTTTCTAATTACTATTCAGGCTATACATGGGGAACTTACATTATAATTTTTTTCATCTCAGGTATCATTACAAATTCATTGAACTAAATTATTTGAGAAGAATTACAACGGATACTAAGCAAATATGGTCTTTCTTCCATTCTATCCTTCTTTTAAACACATTTTTTAATAATAATTTAATTTTTAATTATTTATTTAAAAACATTTAAAATATTGCACTTTCCATTGTAGTATAGTAGAGAGGTAACATAATGTAATATCTTATAAAAATATGATGAAATAAAATAAAATACAGTTATTTATTAAAATAAAATTGAGGTAAAATAGTCAACTTACCATTCCCTATTTTTGTGTTATGTAAACATTTGGCTATGGTGAAAGTCCATGGTTTTTATCATGATATATTTCTATAATGTAGTCTATTTAAAGTCATAAAATTCCAATAAATTTTCCACACATAAAAATAACCAAAGGTTAATTTGTTGTGCCAAATTTAAGATTTGAATCTTTTTGTGTGAGAGCTATATAAACACAAAAAATTCACAGAGTGACTAGGGATGTGCTAGGGATTAGGACCTTGACTTGTAAATTTCACATGTAGCTATTCTTAGTAAAGATAAGAATTTCTTGTAGAACACCAAAATCATGGTTTATACATTGGGCTATTTCATATGAATCATATTTTTTGAAATGCATTTTACATTTGTAACTTTATTATGCTACGATTAATTATATTTTGTATAAATAAAAAATTCTTATATTGACAAGGCTTCTTTATAATTTTTTTGATCACTGTATAAGTAAATATATGACCATATATTAACCTACCATTGGGATCCATTACATGGCCAATCTAAGTCCATGATCAATAACAACAGTAACGTGAGTGTCACACTCTACCACACTGAATGGTGTTGGCTTGTTTGATGATTAGATAGGTAAAGATATGACCCAACATTGAGATCCATAACATGTTTGGTCAATCTAAGTCGATAATCAATAACAACAGTAACATGGCTATCACTGGTTACCACTCTAAATCACTGGATAGATAGAGATATGAAAATCAATATCAGGGGCTTTGTAGGAGTATTTTGGTTTGGAATTGGAACATGTTCGTGGCTTAGTACATGTGGAAAGTGACCTCATGGTAATTTTATCATCTTAGATTTTCAGATTTAGGTGGCGCTGTTGACTATTCAACAAATCTAATAAATTTTATCTACATCTAAGTGAATATATATATATATATATATTATATATATAGATATATATATATATATATATATATATTATATTATATATATGTCGCAGTGACTGAATAAATTTAAATAATTAAATAAACTTGCACATTTGCACAAATAAAAAATAGAAGAGATATTCAACCCAACATTGAGATCAATTACATGTCTTGCCACTCTAAATCCATGATCAATAACAAAAATAACATGACTCTCACTGGCTCACCATTCTAAATGGAATTGGCATATTTGATGGCTGGATAGGTAGAGATAACAAAAAAATATGCATTCTTTCTTGATATGCCTTGAAATTTCTATATAAACACCCACATGGAAATGAGAAAAATTTCTATAGATCCACTCTCACTCGCGCATCTCCTTGTAGGGGCTACGCATATTTGTATTGTTTGGGATATTACTAGGTCTGACAAATAGGGATCTAGACATTTGGGGTGATTTTCGTTTTTCTTTGGTCAAGCTATTTATTTTATGTTTTTGCAAGGAAGTATAGGTTTTTTCTGTCTTGTAAGGTTTTTTTCGTGGCTTAGTACATGTGGAAATTGACCTCATGGTAATTTTATCATCTCAGATTTTCAGATTTAGGTGGTGCTCTTGACTATTCAACAAATCTAATATTAAATTTTATCTACATCTAAGTGACTATATATATATATAGCCCCAAGGGTTAGCTCATTTGGTCAAAAACCGTGCCTCGCCATTGGGAGGTCACAGGGTCGAATCCACCCGAAGCCCTTGGGGTCAGGTCTTGGAGTAGGCCGAGGGGCGATTTAGCCTAGCTATCACCCAGATTTTTCTGTGGACATAGCGATCACTCATTGACCAGGGTGCTCGTCAAGTGACTATATATCTATATCCACACACACACACACACACACACACACACACACACACACACACACACACACACACACACACACACACACACACACACACACACACACACACACATTCCATAATCTATATCATAGTGACCGAATAAATTTAAATAATTAAATAAACTTGCACATTTGCACAAATAAACAATAGTAGAGATATTCAACCCAACATTGAGATCAATTACGTGTCTTGCCACTCTAAATCCATGATCAATAACAAAAATAACATGACTCTCACTGGCTCACCATGCGAAATGGAATTGGCATATTTGATGGCTGGATAGGTAGAGATAACAAAAATATGCATTCTTTCTCGATATGCCCTGAAATTTCTATATAAACACCCACGTGGAGATGAGAAAAATTTCTATAGATCCACTCTCGCTCATGCATCTTCTTTTAGGGGCTGCACATATTTGTATTGTTTGGGATCTAGGCATTTGGGGTGATTTTCATTTTCTTTGGGAAAGCTATTTGTTTTATGTTTTTGCAAGGAAGTATAGGTTTTTTTTTTTCTGTCTTGTAAATAAGACACTCATATAATTCAAAATAGAAATTAGCATAACCACATTAATAAATGTGTTTGTTATATGTCCATAAGTAAGAAAACACATTTATTAATGTTATTGATTTTTTTTTTTTTTATATGTCCATAAGCAACACACACACACACACACACATAAAGTCATATTTTATTTTCAATTTTTTTAACAAAATAGGTTACATTCTCTAACATTATTCGTACTATGTTGGAGAAAGTCTATATTGAAGCATGATGTGTGAATAGAATAGGAAATAACATTATTTACTAGAAAATGGAACAATCAACTTTAACCTTGTAATGTCCTACTGTTTGAGGATGTTGAGCAATCCAAAAGCACACACATAGTAGCATTTATTGATGGCATATTTGGCTTTAATTTTTTCCATTCCAATGTCTTAACAAGAATGTAGCATACATCAATAACTAGATTTTACGTATACTATAGTTACATCTGCCCTAGATTAGATTAAATATTCTAAGATCATAAGCAACCCAACATAATTACCTTCCTACATATATTGTATTTCAAATTATCTCAACACATGAAAGTCAATGACCTTCGTAACATAAAATCGTTTTGATTATACATATGCATGAATCTTATAAGCAATAGAATAAAGGGCATTGTTGTATAGGGTTCTAATGTTTTCCAATATAAGTCTGCATCTACATGTTTCTGATCCTTCCACAAATGTGTACAAATGTAATAACCCATATAACTTGGTTCATTGTATCCAAATCTCTACACCAAAAATATGAGTTTCTCAACGAATAATTTCTACTTCAATTTTGACTATGGAAGTAATTTTTCCAATCTCTATCTCTTTGGAATGAGTTGGAATCACCAGGGAAGAGAGCTTGTTTAAAAAACGAGGGAGCTCTGAGCCATAATAATCGAGTGATTCCTTTAAATCTAAATAACAAGAATTTATGTTTAATTAAATTACTTAAATTCTCAATGTGTTTGCAAAATCAAACTACAATACACACATATTACAAATTAAAAAAACAGAGAGTGCTTGAAATTTTCTAGAAAACAAAATTGGAAACCAAACTCAAACGTATATTAAGAATTGATCTCAATGAATAATGTACAAAGTGTACATATTAATACAACAAGAAAACTGTTGATTCAATTTCTGGTTTTTGTTGGATTGTAACCACTAATTATCATAACACACACTAACCCCGTAGGTTTTAACCCCGTACAGAAATTACCTGCATACGAATTCTAAATCATAGAAAAATAAACAATGCGAGAGCATGACACATAAAAACACATACGCATAGAGATTTTCCCCTGGATCCCAAAACTGGGACTACCAGCTTGATTTTTCATTATGTTCCTTTCAATGTTACAATACATATTTATACATGCCGAAGCATCCAATACCATGGACCGAAAACCATCGCGTCCAAAACCATGGACCGAAAACCATCACGTCCAAAAAAGATGTGCGAAAATCATGCACAAAACCATAGGTGGGTCCGCCCAACCTAACATAAGGTTCAAAACAAAAATTTTCCGGGGCGCTGCCCCAGACCCCATAAAGTTGGGTTATGGGTACCCCTCAAACCCCCTGTTAACTATGTGGAAAGAATATAACACAACCCAACAATCTCCCACTTGTCTTCTTTCCACAGGGGGCCACAGGAGAGCTTAGTCATTTTTCCAGCCCTGAAACACCCATTGTTTCTCTACACCAAGAGAACTTCTCAGAGCTAACAGATTTTGTTAATGCATCTGTAGTATTCTTCAAAGTGTCCGCCTTTACCAGCAACACCTTTTTGTCTTCTATCATATCCCTCACAAAGTGATACTGAACATCAATGTGCTTTGTCTTTGAACGATAAGCAGGGTTCTTTGCCAAGAAAATTG
>APFE030130173.1:48377-84294 GCA_000404065.3 Pinus taeda
TTTCCGCTGCTCACCATCTTCTTTCACCACTAGAATCGATCTCGCAGATCTCCCACTGAACAGGGTCTACCACAGGCCCGAGCGAAAACCCTCAGCAACAAAGGCGTCCCCTTGAAGCCAAAACAGCTCTGATACCAAATGTAGGTTTTAACCCCGTACAGAAATTACCTGCATACGAATTCTAAATCACAGAAAAATAAAACATGCGAGAGCATAACCCATAAAACACATATACACAGAGATTTCCCACTGGATCTCAAAACCGAGACTACCAGCTTGATTTTTCATTATGTTCCTTTCAATGTTACAATACATATTTATACATGCCGAAGCATCTAATACCATGGATCGAAAACCATTGCGTCCAAAACCATGGACCGAAAACCATCACGTCCAAAAAACATGTGCGAAAATCATGCACAAAACCATACGTGGGTCCGCCCAACCTAACATAGGGTTCAAAATAAAAATTTTCCGGGGCGCTGCCCTGGACCCCATAAAGTTGGGTTACGGGTACCCCTCAAACCCCTTGTTAGCTATGTGGAAAGAATATAACACAACCCAACAAACCCAACCTTAACCATGAGGATTAGCTGTCTAACATTCCCCCCTTAATCCAAAGAGATGTATCAAAGTCCAAGAATGAGAGCTAAAAATGAAAAAAAATTCACCTCAACCAAGAGGTCAATGTCTCTCAGAAATGGTTTTTAAGGATGACCATAAACCAATTTGGGAGAACTGAAGGTCTCAACCAACACCAAATCTAGAACCTTCATAGAAGTTATCAGAACACTAAAAAATGTGGTCTTAAGGTGAGAAGAAACTCTGGAACTATCAATGTAGTTCCTCAAACGATTCTGAATCTAGAAGTGCTCATTCACAAACAACTCATTGATAAAAAACTGAAGTCTCACTGGCTACAAATCTGACTCTAACTAGTACAGGTTGTGGCTCAGGCTCACTTTTGGATCTTTGAATCAAGATCGCTTGACAAATATCCAAACCTGTAGTATACCACCAATTCCCCCTTTTCAGATACAGGGTGAGAAGATGAAATATTCTTTATCACTATAAGGTTGGTCAATACTCTCAAACATATCCTCTGGCATGAACTGTAAAACTTCTTAGTTGTTTTAGACCAATCCCAAGAAGCAATCCATCCAAAATTTAGTTTTTCTCTTGCAATAATCTTTTTTTCTAGAACATTTGTTTGAATGGCGATTGTGCTTTACACAATGCTCATAGGGTAAATATCAAAACACTGATCTTTCACATGTACAACTCTATCACAATGTTAGCATCAATCAATTTGTTTTGGAACAACACCATCCAGAAATACAACACTATGCAATTGTATAGGTTTAGAAAAATCAACCACATAAAAAGAAACATTTTTATCATATGCAATACCAGTTTTGTTTTGTTATGTGTAATTTATTCCCAAGGTCTTATATCAAGTTTCACATCAACACTTTTATCTGCATCCAAAATTTCCCCTGAAATGGATTCATTACCCTTCGACTGTTGTTTGGAATTAAGATTGTCTCGATGTACTTGAGACTCACTGGAGAGAAATTCAACTATCTCTCATGCATCATGTAAACAAACTCTAATATCAACACGAATTACTTTTCTAATATTCATAGTTTCATCAAGAGTATAATTAATGAGATAATATAAGATATCTAATACATTTTTAATTTGATCTATTTTACTAAATCTAGGGTGTCGGTTTCAACAGAAAATACATCCATTTACAAGGAAATTGACTAGTAAAAGTACAAACCACAACCTGTAACAAATAATTTCCAATTTTTCTGGCCAAAATCTCATGTGCAGGCTCTCACAATGTTACATTTAGCCGAAATAGAAACCTACAAAACCAACAATCTCCACTGAGCAACAACTGCCCCAGAAAAAATCAGAGTACGATTATACCATGTAGAAATTCAAACGAATAAGAATGACCGAGTTTAGTAAAAAAATAAAATATAATACTTGATAGTAGAAGAAAATCTGGATAGAGGCGATCTTTTGAGAAACCGAACTCGGTTATTCTACATAGAGTTTTTGAGACTTATGTTTATGCCTATTCAAATAGCTTCTATAATTTATGACAAACCACGAACAACCAACAAGCCGCCACCACAACTCGTTCGTGTTCTCAATTTCATGTGTTCAGGTCAAAATGGAAAAGATCTAAGAAGAAACAATTAGCATGATGGAAACCATATATGTATCAACACTCTCACATTGTAAACAACTACTATCGCATGCATTTCCTCAATTAATTATAATAATTATGTCGAGAGGCATCCCTCCTATTGGAATTGGGAATTTTAATCATTTTGCTAATTAATCCCTTTGATCTGATGGTCTAAACTAAAAGATTCCATTATATTCTCATCATCCCCACTCAATCAATGAATGAAATTAAAAGCCATAACTTCCTTGCATATCTAAATCAGGTGTTTAAACCTTACTTAAATTAATTTTTTACTAAATGAGATTAAAATTTTACTGTGCCTCTCATTTATCTCCACATATAAACATTAACAGAAATGATATTAAAAAATAAAATAAAAAGTATATGAAACAATATAGGATGGAACGAGAGTTTTCCTTCCATATGCACAACTGGCACATGCAGTTATCCCATCATTTAATCATGAAACAATTGATGGTTGGCATTATTCTCCACTAGTGGAACAAAGTACTCCAAATCCACTACATCAATTCAATAATTCAAATCGAATCTGTGTTTGCAAAATGGATGGGACCTTGTGGGAGTTGATTGGCTTTTAGAGTGGGCTCTCATATGGCATGAAAAGTTCAAGTGGTATTCATGTCCCTCTATTATTTCTCAAATATTTCCAACAAGCACAATGTTGCTTTGGCCAGGGAGGAGCAAGCCAGGTTTTATATACTCAGTCATATATCCCTTTATTTTTGTGTTGGGATATTAATTTTAGTTAGATTGTATATGAAAGACTATGTAATTATAATAATTTTAAATTTTTTTGTTACTGTTATTTTGTAAGTATAATATATAAGGAGGGTACAGAGTGGGTTGAATGTAAAAATCTTGGCGCTTAATAATGAAAAGATTGAGTGTGGGTGCGCACATTAAAAATGACCTTGGTACGCCCAAATATGTGTATTGAAATTTTATTAGGTTTCAAAATATTTAGATAGTAACCTTTTATCCTTGCAAACCACAAACCAATGCTCCAAAGAGTGTTGATTTGCTGACTGTGTTGTTCGTGGACTACAATTGCAGTCCAGGCCAATAATTTTCAAAATGAAAAACCTGAGAAGGAAATTAAAGATCATCATGCATAATGAGAGATCATGATGCGTACCATAAATTAGACCTAAGAATTTCTGTACTATCATGCAATGGAATTGTCTAGATTCTTGCATGCCACGCGATTCTTTACTTCTGAAGTGAAACCAAACAGAAATGAAAGGAGACATAAATCGGTCGGCTCCGTTTGGTTTCGATTTTTCATTTAAATGATTATTAATTTACCTTGTAACATGCAAGATTCAGGGCTCTCTAAAATCTCAATCCTTGTTGTCTTAATTAAATTAAATGAAGAAATTTTAGCTCCAAATCAAATCTGAAACGTCCATTTTATAAATTAAAAAAAACCACCATGATATAATTAAATGAAATGATGAGAACTTATGTTGGAGTCATGTTTTCAAATTGATGAGAGCGTCTATTGGAGTGGTGTTTTAAATAAGTGAGGATTGTTGGGAATAGCATAGAATTTAAAATAGAATCAAGTACATTGACAAAGAAAATGGAAAAGTGTGAAACAAGCCATAACACAAATTCAACCTATTACTCTATTGTTGCTAATCATCAAAATAATAAAAAAATAGTTTTATATGACAAACTTAAAACTAAATCCAACCTAAAATGAAATCCAATGTAATAATGGTTTTATATATAAATTACAATGAAGAATTAATAAAAAAACATAAAAAAAAACTCATGTAAACTTCACCACTTACAATTTTAGGTTATTAAATATTTAAAAAAAAAACATTTTAAATATTAATTATTATAAATATTAAAAATTAACATTTCAAATATTAGTTATTATAAATTTATAATAGTTATTATTATAAATAATAATATATTTTAAAAATATAGAAATAAACATTATGATTAATATAATGAATTTAAAAATAATATTATTATTTAAAAACTATTAATAATTAATACAATATTAATCATGTTTAATAATATCTTTTATTTCTTTAATATTATAAACCTAAGTGATTATTAAATCCAAGGATTTAATGTTTTTGGTTTATTAATTCTATAGCAACTATAATCAATGTTCTAAATCTGTGGCCAATCCATAGTCATCCATATTTATTTTAGGGAAAGTTTATTTTAGGGTTTATACCTTTTATTTTAGAATGTATATACCTTAGTTTTTATAATATCAATCCCTTAGGTTTATTAATGTAAGGGTTTGTATTCCTAGGGTAAAATATTATTCATAGGCTTTATAATATTAATCCTAGGGTTTAATATTAAAACTAAATCCAATATACTAACGTTTTATATATAAATTGCAATGAAGAATTCAAAAAATAAGATAAAAAACTCATATGTAATCTCCACCATTTACAAATTTTAGGTTATTAAATATTTAAAAAAATTAAATTAAATATTGGTATTATAAATATTAAAATAATATTTTAATATTAAAAAATATAATTTTAAATATTTAGTTATTATAATTTATAATAGTTATTATTTATAAATAGTAATATTATTTTAAAAGATATATAAATAAAAATTATTATGGAATGTTAATGAATTTGAAAACAATATTATTTATTAAAACTATTAATAACATCCTTAATACAATATTAATCATGTTAATAAGATTCTTCTTATTTGATAATATTATAAATCTAAGGATTTAATCTTTTTGGTTTATTAATTTCATAGTCACCATAATCAATGTTCTAAAATTGTGGTTAATCCATAGTCAACCGTATTTATTTTAGTGAACTAGGTTTATTTTAGGGTTTCTACTTTTTATTTTAGGATTTATATACTTTAGCTTTATAATATCAATCCCTTGGGTTTAATATTATTCCCTTGGTTTTATAAAACAGTGGGGTTTTAGAATTATTGCCTTGGGCTTATTATTCCCTTGGTTTTATAACACAGTGGGGTTTTAGAATTATTGCCTTGGGCTTATTATTCCCTTGGGTTTATAATATCAATCCCTTAAGTTTATTAATGTAAAGATTTGTATTCCTAGAGTATAATATTATTCATAGTGTTTATAATATTAATCCTAGGGTTTAATATTAAAACCATGTCCAATATACTAGTTGTTTTATATATAAATTGCAATGAAGAATTCATAAATAGTATCAAAAAACTGGTATGTGATCTCCAACCATTTATAATTGTAAGTTATTAAATTTTAAAAAATTAATATTTTTAAATATTATTATTATAAATTATCAAATATAACATTTTAAATATTAGTTTTATAAATTTATTATGGTTATTATTATTAAATAAATAATATATTCTTAAAAATATATAAATAAAAGTATCATTAATTAATAATTAATAACACTAGATTGAAAACAACATTATTAATTAAAAACTATTAATAATATAGTTAATACAATATTAATTATGATTAATAACATTACTTATTTGATTAATATTATAAACCTAAGTGATTAAAAAATCCAATGATTTAATTTCTTTAGTTTATTAATTTCATAGTCAACATAATCAATGTTCTAAAATTGCGGTCAACCCATGGTCAACCATATTTATTTCAATGAACTAGGTTTATTTGAGAGTTTATAATTTTTATTTTAGGATTTATATACCGTAGTTTTATAATATCAATCCCTTGGGTTTAATATTATTCCCTTTGGTTGGAGGCTTCCATGAGAGAGTGAAGTAGGGTTTCTGCAAAAGCCTGCAACGACAGATCTGAGCAGACCGCTGTACCAATGACACACTAACACTAGTCTGAAAGGTCACACCCGATTAGGAACAGTGAAATAAGCATGAATAACCCCCAGGGGGAGGATGCTGCGCCTCCCCCAAGAGCTAATGATTCTCCACGGCGGCGCGAGAATGACATCAAGCAAGCTGAACAACATGAAGACAAGGAAGAAACAACACCACAAGATACCAAAATGAGGGACAGAGAAAATCCTTGGATTACTTCAAGTACCTGTCGACCGATAGCTGCTGAGCGGCCAAAGATAGAACTACCAAGTCAATGGATCAATGCCCAGATCTAGTATATGAGAGACCATGCATTGATAGGCAAATTCATAGGAATGTTGCCAACAGAAAAAGTGTTGCATGGCTGGATAATGGCTAAATGGAAGCCGAAAGGACACATAACACTGCAGATAGGACCTAAAGGGTTCTTCACGGCCATATTCAACTGCTTAGAGGACAAAAACAGGGTCCTAGAAGGAGGGTCCTATTTCTTTAACGCAATTGTTCTTTTTTTGAGAGGATGGGTGGAGTGCTTCAATCCAGACAAAGAGGATCTCAGCTGGGTGCCAGTCTGGATCCGTCTCTATTCTCTTCCCACGGAATACTGGGATGAGGAGACATTACAAGTCATAGGTAATGGTATTGGAGAATTTGTCAAAACAACAGAGGAGACAAAACTTCAATGATACACATCCTACGCCCGAATCTGTGTTTTCATGCACCTCAATAAGCCTCTCCTGGATGCGGCAAGTATATTTCATGATGATGTTGAATGGGTCCAGTTAATTGATTATGAACATGTGCCGTTCCAGTGCAGGAGATGCCATGCACTGGGTCACCTGTTTCAGGACTGTCCTTTAACTCAAAAACCCTTGAATATCTCTGCCTCGGATGAGTCGGATCTGAGCGGCTTCACAAAAGTGGTCAATCGCAGGAAAAAAAACAAGAGACCTACTTCAAACCCTAAGAAACCACAAGCTAATACATCAAAGCCCTCCACAAGCAATACTTTTGAAGTGCTAGCCCAGCAAGATATTCACAACTCTGAGATCCACATCTCCTTTAAGAAGGATCTTGTAACGAACATACAAGCTGCACAGTCTAATCCCAAGGAAAGCCAAAAAGAATCATTAACCACAGATTCATCCACTTCGGATAAAAGCACAAGGCCCACTTGGTCCTATCAAGTAATGGAGGTAGACAACATGCAGACCGACCCTACAAAGATATCAGAAACAACAGAAGGAATAGGTGACATACAACATATGGAAGAAGAACAGGAAAGAATAGATATTGGGGATTTGGATATCCCGGGATTAGAGCAGGCATGCAAAATTGTAAGGACTCTAGACACCACATATCTCCACAATGGTATGATATTGTCCACTTTGGGCCTAAGCCCTCATGGATTTGCTTTTGGCTTTACCCCAAAAGGCCTCACAGTAATGGAGATATTTGTCCATCCTTATATACCCATGGTCCTCCCCACTTCTAGTCAATGTGGGACTTTGGTCGTATACCCAACAATCCTCCCCTCGAAGAAAGGACCATCGAGCCTCCCCTCAAATGATTATCCATCCGTCCACTCTCTACCAACCAAGATTCTCCGCTCCAATGCGTTGGAAGCACACGCTTTACATGGAGCACCACCTGCCTCGAGAGCTTGCTCTATCCCAGGTCAACTCCTCTTCATCGTGTTGGGACCACGACACGTCCATGAAGAATCCGGAGCACACTGCCTGTCTTACTGAGCTCAACCACGGATCCCATCGTGATATTACCGGGGCCCACCACCTTCGTTCGACATTCCGAGGATTCATCCACTTGGCTAACTTCGAACTTTGGATCCGATACCAATTGTAAGGACTATGGACACCACATATCTCCACAATGGTATGATATTGTCCACTTTGGGCCTAAGCCCTCATGGATTTGCTTTTGGCTTTACCCCAAAAGGCCTCATACCAATGGAGATATTTGTCCATCCTTATATACCCATGGTCCTCCCCACTTCTAGTCAATGTGGGACTTTGGTCGTATACCCAACAAAAACAAAGACTTATGATAACATTCCCGAGAGGCCATTGGAGAATCTGGAAGCAATCCTATCCAAGGCTCAAAGACAAAAATCACTAGGTATTCAAACTAGAAGTCTCTGGGATGGGAAAAACATCATCAAAGATTTCAAAAAATGAGGAAGAAAAACGGACCTCCAGCGCACCATACACATTGGGGAAATGCTAGTGGAGTCAGGAAGGTACTCCAAGCTCACGAAGTATTACAACTCTCTCTCTAACCTTCCATCATGAAGCTCATCTCTTGGAACATCAGAGGGCTTAATAGCCTCGGGAAATGTCGATTGATCAAAAATATGATAAGGCAAGAAAAACCCCAAATTCTCTTTTTGCAGGAAACTAAATGCAATTCCATCTCACTTGATAGAATAACAGCAAAAGCTTGGCCCGGTAGTCAAGTTAGCAGTGGTAGATGCATCCAGTGCCTCAGGGGGCTTAGTAATTATATGGGATGCTCAGACCATTGAGCTCAATAATATACATGCTAACAAGAATTTCCTTCAAGCGACATTCCATATCATAGGAACCAATATACACAGACTCTTAACTAATGTATATTTTCCCCAGAAGACTGTGCATAAAGTAGAACCCTTGAATACACTTTCCTCGATCAATGCAACCAGGTCTCATCCATTATGGATAAATGGGGGGGACTTCAATATGATCACCAAGATGGAAGAGAAGCGAGGAGGAAGGAAAAATATGGATAAGGAGAGTAGCAATTTCAAAGAATACATTCAAGGTAATTGGCTTATTGACATGCCTTTCAACAATGGACTTTACACCTAGAATAACAAAAGAACTGGCCCTCAACAAATTGCGTCTCGCCTAGACAAGTTCTTAATCTCTAACAATGCAATCCACTTAGGAGGTGACCTTTTAGCTTCTATACTGCCGTTCTCAGGGTCAGACCACTCGCCAATCTCCCTTCAATGGTCTCGACCAGGCAATACGAGTCGCAAGCCTTTCCGCTTCAAGGCTTTTTAGATGGCACATCCGAAATTTACAAATCTTGTCAAAACGGAATGGACCAACTATACTCCACCAAAGGGTACAAAGATGCTCCAATTCCAGCAGAAGCGTAAACACCTCAAAAGCAGAATAAAGCAATGGAACCATTCCACGTTCGGCAACATTTTCTAGACTCAATTAGCACTCAATCAAGTCATGAAGTGGCTGCAGCAATGGATTATCACAGAGGGCAGAACAAAGGATTATGTGGAATAGGAAAAGGCTCTTGAAGCACAGATCTCAAAGGGCCAAACAAGAAGAAATGCTCTGGTGGCAAAAATCTCGCATCAGGTGGCTAAAAGAAGGGGAAAAAAACACAAAATTCTTTCACAGAATGACTATCCAGCATAGAATGAACAATAACATCACCCACATACAAAATGAGTAGGGGACAAGGATGGAAAAACATGAAGAAATTGAACTTGAACTTCTCAACTACTTTAAGCAAGCCCATCGAGAACCACATGTTAACAGAATGGAAGCAATAGAAAAAATTACAAGGAATATCCACAAAGTCATTACAGAGGAGCACAATCAACTTCTACTCAAGCCGATCAACTTACAGGAAGTGGAAAATGCGGTGCATCAACTGAAAGAGGGAAAGGCGCCGGGTCCTGATGGGTTCACTTCCATTTTCTTCCATAATTTTTGGGAGTTAATTAAAATGGAAGTTTGGCAGGTTGTGGAGGAATTAAGAACACTGAGATGGATGCTGCCGGCTATGAATGCCACATTCATAGCGCTAATACCAAAAAAGGCTCAGTCTAATACCCGGGACAAATTTCGGCCCATTGCCTATGCAACGTCATCTACAATATTGTTTCAAAAATTGTACCGACAAGACGACAAGACTCAAGCCGCTGTTACCATTTCTAGTATCGCCAGAGTAGTCGGGATATGTAGAAGGCTGGAAAATCACGGACGGAATAATCCTAACTCATGAAATCATCCACTCTCTGAAGAGCTCTAAGAGATCAGGTATGCTTCTCAAAATCGACCTCTCAAAAGCCTTTGATAGTTTAAGTTGGGTCTACATTCAGAAAATCCTTATTGTCTTTGGCTTCTCCTTAACTTGGATACACTGGGTTATGAGTCTCATCTCTTCCTCTTTCTTCTCAATCCTGATCAATGGAATTCCCTCCTCACCTTTTCAGCCTTCCCGGGGAATCAGACAGGGAGACCCTCTGTCCCCTTTCCTCTTTGTGTTAATGGCGGAAGGTCTAGGATGAAGTATTAAAGATGCTTTGACTTCCCAAAAACTTAAAGGCCTGACTTTTCCTAGCTCTCCTACCTTCACCCACCAACAATTTTTGGATGACAATATGCTTTTCGGTCACCCTTGAGTTTAGGAAGCTCGTCAATTCAACTCTTTATTGTCAGATTTCTCAGAAGCTTCGGGAGCTAAAATAAACAAAGCCAAGTACCCGATTTTCTTTTTCCATACTCCCGCTATCACCCAAGCTTCTATTGCTCGAATCCTTAGGTTCTCAATTGCCTCTCTTCCCTCCAAATATCTGGGTGCTCCTTTGACTGACGCTACTTTGAAACACTCCTCATGGAGGCTTCTCTTAGAAAAGTTGGAGGCGCGCATATCTTCCTGGACTCATAGGTCCCTCAACTTGGCTAGTCCTCTCATCCTGATCAAGGCGGTTCTCCAATCCATGTCGTTGTATCTCTTCTCAATCCTAGCTTCACCCAAATGGGTACTCAAAGAGATCAAGCATTTACAGAGATCCTTCTTGTGGGGTAATACTGATAAAAAATGTAAATGGGCTTTGGTCAAATGGGAGACTGTTTGCCTTCCAAAATCTGCAGGAGGAACGGGTCTGCGCGATCCCTACCAAAGAAATGTGGTTATGGGAGCTCGCATATGGTGGAAATGGCTTACTGTACCATCCACCCCATGGGCCAAGCTCTTGTGTGCAAAGTATGCTAACAGTCGACCCACAGAATAATTAATCTGAATTGTAGAAGTCAGCCGAGGATCACTAATATGGAATGCGGCCAAGCAACATTGGCTCTTAATACAACAACATAGCTTCTGGGAAGTTAAAAACGGAAATATAGCAAGGTTTTGGGAGGACTCATGGCAGCAACAACCCAAATTAAAGGACTTAATATCACCCCATCAAATCCCGAAACAAGTATTGCAAACATCAAGCACAGTTAAGCACTTCTGGCTTCCACCCACAACGCAGAGTAATAGGAAATGGTGCAACATGGAAAACATATTAAGACAAAGATCAAAATTAGCAAAACAGTCTCTAGAAATAGAACTATCAAAGAGAAGAATACAATATTTAGAGGAGACGGATGTGCTTAGGTGGGGATATGAGGAAAAAGGCACCTACACTACAAAGGAGGCATATCACATCATCATGAAGGAACACATGGTTAAGGAACGTCTTTGGAAGAGAATATGGGACCCCAAAATTTGGCAGAAAATCTCCACCTTTCTATGGCTCTTATGTCACAACAAAGTCCTAGCATGGGACAACCTCAGGAAGAGAAGCTTCCATGGGCCCTCCTTTTTCCCCAACTGTAAGAGAGCGGAGGAAACAACTCAGCATATAATGAACTCCTGCCTAATAGCGCACAAGCTTTGGGAAAAGATCAAATTTAGATGTCAAAAGGATGGGAGGACTCAAGGAGATATTATTTCCACTGTTCGAAACTGGTCACAAAATCCGTTCAAAGGCAAGCTTCTAAACTCCCTATGGAAGCTAATACCGGGGTTTCTCATGTGGACAATATGGAAGGAGAGAAATTGACGTATCTTCAAGGATCAATCTATGCCCGTGGAATCCCTCTGGATCACAATATGTCAAAATATAAGGGAAACTCTGCTTCTACAAACTTGGTCTGAGGACGACTTCCCCTCTACCCCACAGGAACAAACCATATGGACAAACTGGAATATACAGTGGAATCAAGAACTAATAATCAAAGGAAAAACTCAAGTAAAAAGAAGCATACAAGATAAGTGGATTCCTCCTCCCCGTCATATGTTCCAGCTAAATTTTGACGGAGCCTCGAAAGGGAATCTAGGTAAGGCTGGATTTGGAGGAATAATAAGAAATCATGAAGGTAATCCTTGCCTAATCTACCTCGACTCAATTGGGTGGGACACCAACAACTCTGCAGAATTATAAGGATTATGGCAAGGCCTTATCTTAGCTGATAATCATGGACTATTTCCACTTGTTATAGAAGTAGACTCGCAGATCCTTATAAATATTGTCACCGAAATCTTGCAGGGAACACCCTCAAGTAAGGTGAGCAACAACTGGAGGTTGGTGAGTCGATTAAAACTAATTGAAATTTGTTTCTCCACCCACAGGGCAATCAATCTCAAGCATATATGAAGGGAAGGGAACAAAGTAGCTGACCTATTGGCGAACATTGGAGTAGAAAGTGGAAAGGATCTACATACATATACTCTCTCTATGATAGCCAGTGAACAACAAATTCTGGAGTATAAGGATTTGGTGAAAAGGGAAATGATTCATGAGAAAGAAGCACACCTGGATGCGGGTGTTTTCCAAGAATATTAATGGTCGCCATTAGGATTGTCGGCGCAAGGAATTGCTAGGCAGTGAAATGCGATCTGATCTAGGCTCACTGCAGACGAAACTTGGCCAGCGTGCAGGTGGCAATAAAAGGCCCATCAGGCCAAGAGCTGAACACTGATGAAATTCGAATGGCACCTCCTGAACCTTCAGTTGATCCCCCGATCCATAGCTACTGCCCGCTGCAGGATAAACTTGTTGGTAGCAGAACAGCTACCGGAAAACGATGTTGGTACCTCTGTTGCATTGAACTTGGAAATGGCCACCATTTCTCCCATTCCATGCTATGCCCTGTAAATCCTGCTTAGAAGCCCTGTTTTCACAACCAATCACCCCTCTTGACCACTTATCCTGCTGATTTGCTCTCCAACCTCACCAGTATGGTCAGGCATTGTATGACGAGTCGCCATGGAGGATCTCGCGGCGACAGAGCCTGTCCTCAAGCAGTGTAGGGCTCTGCTCCCCCTTCCCCTCCTTAACACCAGGAAAATTCGCCTCCCCCCAAATCACCGCTTAGACACTATCCCCTCACGCGCAGAAAGCGAGGGCGAGGGATGGCTTCAATGGCTCTGCCTAGTGATTTTAGGCTCCATTCTGTAATTTCTCAGCAGATTCCTAGCCCTGTCACTCATGCTACCCAATTTAGTTTCCAAATCCGTCTGAATAGACCCACTATAATTGCCAAGGTGATAGTCGTCTTCACCGAAGAAGGAGAGCTGAACAGTGAACCAGTAACTAATTATGAGGAGCACTCACAGGAGGTGAGAATTTTCGAAATGAGAAGGAGACATGAGGAAAACTCAAAGGATGATAGTCAGGGAAACAGTCATAGCAGAATGCATGGAGACAAAGAGCATGCATGCAACATTCAACAGGCGGGTGGTAGCACGGCATGCGTTGCTTTGACCGTGGGATGTGCTGGCAGCTCAAAAGGCACCCAGCATGTAAGGGGGCCTATAGGTGGTGATGGGAAGAGCGATGTGGAGGAAAAATAAGATGATTGGGACTAGTATGCATGCCCCGTGGTCGAGGAAATACCAAAGGAGGAGGATAACAAATGATGCCACCTGGTATCTGTGGCCACCCATGAGCCAAATCGGCCTACTGCTGATCACGGATTGGTCCAGTCGCTTGATGTTTTTGCTGTATGTTTGTCTCTTCAATAGTTCTGTTGTTTTGTTGTCAAGTCTAGAGTTGCTGAGTAGTATCTTTTTTCCTGGGTCCCAAGTTCGAAGTATGGTGTCTGTTGATGACAGTTCAGGGTTATATGTGAGCTATTTTTGCAATGTCAAGCTGGTTTCCCCAATCTGGGGCAGTTTCAACTGTTTCGATGAACTCTAGAAACAGAGTTTGAGGCACGGCCTCGGTGTAACTATATTTTTGCCTTTTTAATAGAATTAGTCTTACATAGAAAAAAATATATTATTCCCTTGGGTTTATAACACATTGGGGTATTAGAATTATTCCCTTGGGTTTATTATATCAACCTCTTGGGATTATTAATGTAAGGGTTTGTATTCCTAGGGTATAATATTATTCATAGGGTTTATAATATTAATCCTAGGGTTTAATATAAATCCCTTGGGTTTATAATCATGGTCAACCATGGTCCAATGTCACATTGTAACAAAGAGTGTCTCAATATGAAAATCAACCATGATCTACCATGGTCAACCATAGTCCAACATGGCATTGTGCCAAAGATTGTCTCAATATGAAAATGAAGCATGGTCAACCATGGTAAACCATGTCTAGTTTTTAGCTTTTAATATTTATATTAGCTTTTATATGCCTTGGGTTTATAGTATTTATCCCTTGGATTAAATATTATTCCCTTGGGTTTTTAGCATTAATCCCTTTGGATTCTAATATCAATCCCTTATATTTATTAATCTAAGGGTTCTTATTCCCCGGTCTTAATATTATTCATAGGATTTATAATATTAATCCCTAGGTCTCATATAAATCCCCTCGGGTTATGATCATGGTCAACCATGGTCCAATGTCACATTATGACAAAGATTTTCTCAATACGAAAATCAACCATGGTCCAACATTGCATTGTCACAAAAGAGTGTTTGCATATGAAAATAAATCATGGTCAACCATGTTGCAACACCATATTGTCACAAAGATTGTCTCAACATGAAAATCATCCATACTTAACCGTGATAATTGTAGGGTTTACAATATTTATCTTAGGGTTTATATATCTTGGGTTATTTATGGTGTGTGTGTAATATTATTACCTTGGGTGTTTAGTATTGATCCTTTGTGTTTACGAAGCTAAGGGCTCATATTCCTAGAGTTGACTATTATTGATAGGGTTAATAATATTAATCCTTGGGTTTAATAAAGATCTCATGGATTTAGTTTATTAAATTAGGTTGATAATATTTATCCCTTGGGTTTAATATTATTCCAAACAACAGTCAACCATATTTATTTTAGTCAACCATGTTTATTTTAGGGTTTATAATATTTATTGTAGGGTTTGTATATCTTGGGTTTATAATATTAATCCCTTGGATATATTATCCTTGGTCAACCATGTTTCAACATCGCGTTGTGACAAATATTGTCTCAATATGAAAATCAACTAGGATACTTTTAGGGTTTACTTCCACTAGGTTTACAATATCAATCCCCTGTGTTTATTAATCTAAGGGTCCATATTCCTCATGTGTACTATTATTTATATGGTTCATAATATTAAACTTTGGTTTAATATAAATCTCATTGATTTAATTAACTTAATTGGGTTGATAATATTTGTCCCTTGGGTTTAATATTACTCCCAACCATAGTCAACGAGAGCTAACCATGGTCAACTATAGCCAACTATAATCAACCATATTTATTTTAGTCAACCATGTTTATTTTAGGGTTTATATACCTTAGGTTTATAATATTAATCCCTTTAGCCTAATATCCATGGTCAACCATGTTGCAACATTGCATTGCGAGAGAGATTGTCTCAATATGAAAATCTACCATGGTCAACCATAATAATTTTAGGGTGTACAATATATATCTTAGGGTTTATATACCTTAGATTTGTAATATTTATCCCTTGAATATAATATTATTCCCTTGGGTTTTTAGTATTGATCCCTTAGATTTATTATTCCCATGGGTTTATAATATAATTCCATTGGATTTATTAATGTGAAGGTTAATATTCCTAGGGTGTATTATTATTCACACGGTTCATAATATTAATCCTTAGATTTAATATCAATCCCATGGATTTACTTAATTAATTTGGGCTGACAAAGATTAATTTGGGTCAACCATGTTGCAACATCACATTGTGACAAATATTGTCTCAATATGAAAATCAACCATGGTCAACTATAGATTTACAATATTTATCTTAGGGTTTATATTTCTTGAACTTATATGTAATGTACTAATTATTTTATATATAAATTGCAATGAAAAATTGTTAATATCCACATCCAAGTTTGGTGAAGCTTTTGACGGGAAATATCACTCCCGTGGTGGCCTTCGACGCAGTCATCCATTCTTCAACAAAATAACAAACCATTATAGTAGCAGACATTAAAGTATGATTTTACAACACTTAGAAACGATCACTAAAGTGAGCAGTGGAAAGTTAAATAGAAAGAACAATTAAGCCAAACTCATGACAAAATTGGCATCATGATTTCACCAAAGAAATGCATCTTTATTCTGCTATTACCACCAGAAATTCTCCATTGACAAGGAAGCCCATCGTATTGGAAAATAATCACCAATTAGAGATAGCCATAGTCTCTAAGGTTCCCCAACTATCGTTCTGAGGCATAACTTGTAAAAGAAAATATACAGTAACAACTATCTGAAAGTGAAAGAAGAATTTCAAGAGAATAGAAAATTTGCCATCAAACATCAGTCACATCAGTCGAAGTTTCAGGAGATGGAGCAGTGAACACATGCACGATGCACATGTGGATGGTGCACATGCACGATGCAAATAGTCCTATGTATGGAATGGGGTTCCATGGATTCATGTGAACCCAAATATATAATAGTTTTTTCTTTATACAAAAAGTTGCATAGTGTTAACCCCAAACTTGGGGTTTGATATCATAACTACAGTAATGTTGATAAATGTTCTATGAAACTTTATATATCAATAATTATTTGTTTCTTTTATTCGTTTTACATATTATCAACTCAGAAAGTTTTCTTTGTTTGCTGATTTTGGGGTTTGACCATGTTCTTTATGTATGTATATATAAATGAGCTTTATTGCTCTATCTTAAATTAAGATTAGTTTTCTCATTGACATGCAATGATCTTAATTACCATAATTCTATAATTGGTGTTATGTTAGGGTTTATTCTAAATGTTTCTGGTGAAATTGCTCTTATTTTTGTATGTATGTATTTATGGTCATTCCTAGGCACTTTCTTTCTTGTTATGTTTATTCCAGTTATACTTACTTGCATGGAACTTCTAACCATACTGCAGAGTGGATGAAATGTGGCCTTTATTGGAATTTGTCCCACCTGACCCTTGGTACTTTGGGTGATTATTAATCTTAGGGAGAGGGACTACTCTTCGTTTAGGGAACTTTGTTCGAGAAGGAGACCTAACCTACTTCCACCAAGGAATATTTCACCAACGAAGAATTATCTATACCATATGTTCTTAATCCTAACACTGTTTTAATCCCTACTTAATTTGTTCCAACTACATATCCTCTATTTCCCAAAATAAATATGATGATCAGATTCTTATCCAAAGTTCTTACCCTGATTCTGTTGATTTGTTTGTTCTACAATGATGCATAAATAATTTTTACTAGTAGGGTCGAGGGTTCCTACATTTTGTTGGACTTGTAAGGGTTTATCACACTGATATCAATTCTTTGATTATTTTTCCTCTTTCCTTAGCATAAGTTATTTATCTACATCTGTTCGATAACCTATCATACCAATTTATTTAACACGTGAACAATATATATACCAGTCAACATTCACCCTATAACAATAGCATTTATGTTTCCTCTTAACAATAGCAAGATTATAATTCAACATTCTTTCTTCAGAATAGAATGATGATAAGTTAATAAACACCAACATTCTTTCATAGTAATAATAAGTCACTATCAACCAACATTCTTTCTTTTAAACAAAATGATAACATATCTAAAATCAAAAGATATTTATCTGTATAATTTAACCTATGAGGGAATTAGTCTTGAAATAAGACTCCTCCACCCAAACATGAGATTGGAAATTATGTCCAATTCCCCCCCCCCTCCCCCCTCGTGACTCTTTAATCTCCACAATTGCTTGTAGACAATAATTTGTCCTTAGACCTGAAGACTCCTAGTCCAGTCAAGAATATTAAGCTTCAAGGCTTCCATTGGCTCCTTGTCCAGCTCAAGAACACCCATAATAGTTTTCGACTTTGCCTTGGTAATGTCCTAATCAAGGTTTCCTTCTCTCCTCTTTCTTGCCTCGGGCCTCTCTCTCTTTTCCCCTCTATAAGCTTTCTCCCAAACTAAGATGTTTTAATAAATAAGGGAAGAGGAAATAATGGTCTCAACTTCTTGGAAATTTAAAGATTTTCATTTTCGGATCTTCTCTCGTAATTCCATGACTTAGCATAGTAGTTTTAATTTGATATTTCTTTAAAAGAAAAAAATCAAAATAATTTTAACATTTATGTTTCTCTTTTTCCTTAACTTTACCTAATCTAGATTTTACCATATATTTCTTAGTAAAAGTAAATGAAAAATCCAATCCAATCCAATCCAGGTGGGTGTTAGATTCCCAACCCGCCCCCCACCCCCCTTGTGTGGAACTGGGTTCGGTCTTCATAAATGTACTTTTGACATTTGTATTTATAAAATAAAAGAAATATTATTTTTGTTATATTTATCAATGAGTTTCTTTCTCATTGAAATAGGTCTAACACATATCAAAGTGCTATAGGTAAGTCAAAGAGTCCATAGAAATGTTAAAGACCCTTAAGGGCATGTTACACTATGTATATATTTTTATAAGATTCAAAGATATCCCTCCAAGAAAAGTCACAAGTCCTCTCCAAGAAACGACATCAATAAAGAAGAAAAAATGAAGAATAAAGTTCAAGTCGGCCTACAGTCCTCGAGTCATCCTCAAGTCGGCCTAAAGGAACCTCTATATATAGAGGTTGTCCACTCCTCTAATGACAAGCAATCTACCTATGATATCAACGAGCAAGGAATACAGAGAAAAAATGAAGAAAGTTGAAGTAAAAGGATCCTCTAATGCAGCGAAGAAGGAGAAGACAAAAATGAAGTCTAGAGGGCTGATTTAAGGGTGAATTACAGTCACACATGTGAGAAAAGGAAGGAAATCTACAGTTATAAGAATATTACAATTGCATATTCCTCTTTAGTTGGGCTAGAATATTAGTCCTATAAGGCCTCCTACTCAAGCGAAGAAGAGACTCTCACAAGCAAAGGAGAAAGGAGTCAAAGTGTAAGTGAAACCTCTCACACGTGCGAGAAACTAGGGTTGCAGTACTGTCACAACAAGTCTACAACTGCACATCAAGAAGAAGCTTGGTTGGACAAGGTAAGGAAGGTGTCTTCATAGTTGAAGGATCTCACTAAGTATCAAATATAAGTATATATTCTAGATCTCCAATAACAAGGTCTATCACCAATTTTTAAAGGAAGAAGGAGGATGAAGTGCCTGGGAACAGAGTGCCGGAAGGAGGATGAATTGCCAAGAAACAAAGTGTCGGAAGAAGGAAGGTCTTGACTTGGGCTTGGAAGATATTCTTGTCAAGGGTCTAGGGTTTCGCATTTATGAATAAGAAACTTCAATAATAAAAAATTACAAAAGGGTTTACCTCTTTAAGAGAGAGATGTTTTTCCCTAGTAGAGAGCTAATATCTTGTGTTATTATTTCTTGTGTTTTGGTAGCAGTTTGATGAAGTAATCACACACACAATAATAAGAAGAGAAGAAGATCAAGCTAACAATATAAATTGGAAAAGTGCTTCACAAATTGTTATCAAGTCTAGAAGAATCCTACTATATCTAATTTCCCTAGATTCTTCAGCAAGGGTAGGATTCTTTCATAAAGGTTTCATCCTCCCAAGTGGCCTCTTTTGGGCCAAAATTCCTCCATTGCACTTTAACTTGGGTGATAGCTTTCCACAGTAATATTGTTTCTCTCTGATTGAGAATATGTAGGGGTTCTACCAGAAACTCTCCATTTGGTTCAACCTATTCTACATCAAATAACTACTATTAATATTTTTTTCTAGCATTATTGACAAGAAAAATAAGTAATTAAATCCTTACCTGTACAAATTTCCAATTAATGATATGTATTTATTCATATACATATTTATTTAAAAAGAGACATGAAACACATTATAGACTCACATATGGCTAGGTAGTGCAAGCTAATAGGTGACAAGTCCAATTCTTTCTAGGATTTGAAAGATTCTACAATATCGAGGGGCTAACTTTACACATTCTTGGGAACGGGTCTCCTAGAGTCAGTTTAGGGGTAGAAAGCACAAGTTTTTGCATAAGAAGTGTAAAGTCTTCGCATTTTGTGGTTGTGGAGCACGAATATGTAAAAGTGCCAAAAAGGGTTTCCACCCTTCTTTTATGTAACTTATGTCGGCTTTAGGAGATCTAACCATGGTCTGTGGACCATGGGAGTGTATAAAAAGGAGAGCCTCAGAAGATTCTAAGGCATTTCTTGGTATGCTTTGAGTCGTTGATGAATGTAATGGGTTGATGAGAGCTAAGAGTGAAGAGTCTTAGTGTAGGAGAGAGGCTCTGCAACTGTGTGTGCAGAGGCCTAGTTTAGATGTCCACAGCTGATTGCGTTGACGCCTGCAGCTATGTGCAGAGGGAAATTAGAGTCTGTAAAGAAGATCTGAAGCATTAATAAAGAGAATTACTCTCGAATTATCTGTGTGTGATCTATTTTACTTCAGTTATAAATGCATGTGATTATGTTATGATGAATATTGGGTTTATGTTTTAATGTTGTATTGATGCACGAATCCATATGTTTTGCTTTGTTATATGAACACAACTAAGAATATATATGTTTATGTGAAGATCATCTTAATGCATGCTAAAGTTATTACATACTTAAGCTAAGTTGGGTAAATACAGAAGTGAGAGTAATTACAGAGGCACGTACGTGTCTGATTTTCCTATATAGGGTACGCAAAGGACAATTGTAGAACTTCGTGGTGGTCTAGAGGACATCTAAGAGAAGTATATTGATAATCTGTAAAAGGATTATCGATTTACACGAAGGAAGGTTTAGGGTATAAAACGACATCACTACCATCTCTAGGTGCGGAAACTTGGTTCCCGCATCCCCTCATACTGCTTTGGGTGAGACTTAAGTCCGCACTCCACGGATTGATGCCGAAAGGGCCAATAGTGTAGGGATTTGCTTGGCTAATTAATAATTAACCTGGGTCAGGGCCCATCAAGCCATAAAATGGTTCAATTGCCAGGACCGAGATCTGCATAAGGAGATGTGTGATGTCACATTACTAGAATCCAACTAAGAAGGAAATTGAAGATTGGTTGGATAGAAAGATCCACGAATTTGCAGCACAAGAGAACAAGAATCTATGATTGATGAAAGAATAGTGATTGGACAGATATATGTACACAGAGATATATGAAATCTTTTTTTTCCTTCCCGGTTGAATTATACGAGTGGATCACGAAATTGGAAAACAGACAATGAAGGTGGAGGCTTGATGGTATGATAGTCCTAGACCCCAGAGTTAGTTTGAAGATTATAATCCTATGAAGATAAGATCACACATGCTGTCAATCATTGGCTCGACTGCATTAGAGGAGGGTTTGTGACAGAGTTCGCGGTCAATACTTCGGTCAGTTACATCGAAGCACATTGACGCTTCTTCAAGGGATTGTAAGGTAAGTATTCAAGGTCTTTAAATACTTGGATTAAGATGCTCTTGTGTGAAAAGCGGGTTATGAAATTACCTTGATGTTTGGAGCTACACGAAGTGGAAATATCTTTAGGGATAGAGGGAAGACAGGCCCTGAATATAGCCCGCTGATTGGACCTCCTCTGAGTGATGACGAGGAAGCAGCACAGGCTTCTCTGCAAAGCATTGTTGAGTTGATAAGACAAGAGTTCCTGTGAATACCCCATCCACCCACACCACCTCCATGTTCACCTTCACCGCATACGCCTTTGCCCACACGACCGCCACCTCCACCACTGTCCAATATGGTGAAATCAGTAAAATTTCCTGTGTTCAAGGGGTCAGGAACTGAGGACCCAGACCAATTTTGGTTCATTGTGAAGGATGTATGGGAAGCTCAGGTCATTACAGATGATTAGATGAAGAAAGAAACGTTGTTCAATGCTTTGCAGGAACACGCACTAACATGGTACATTAAGTATTGCACTGATAACTAATGGCTTCATTAGCAGATATTCAGACTGCGCTGAATAAGGAATTTAGTAGGCCCAAGTTTGAAGCACAATAAATTGTGGGATTCAAGGAGATCATGAAGAAGCCTAATGAGACACCCTGGGACTTGGATCAGAGATTGAAGTGCACAATCCACGAAGCCAACATGAATCTTATGGATGGGAAGCACTGCAAATAGTTCGTGGCTTTGTTCTTGCCTCATCTAAGGGTTGCTTTATCACAAAAAATGATTGGGACCCAGGCGGAAGCCCTGGAGATTGCAATGAGATTGCATGAGACACTAATGTAAGATGCTAATTTAGGGGTTTAACAGATTCACGTGCATTTGCAGAACCTGTGCCTAGAATTTTAGAGTATGAAGAAAGATAGAGCAGTTCAACCAGAGGTGCATGAATAAATTTGGTGCCTGAAATGCAAAAGTCAGGGGCATGAAAAAGATCATTGTCCAGTCTTTGAAAATTATGTTGCAGCAAGGGGGTTGATGCCTTTGAAGCCAAAAGCCCAGGTAGGGCCAAGTACAGGGCCCGCACTATGGTGTACTATCTATCATGTAGTTGGAAAACATGTGACAAATAATTTCCATTTGCTGCAGAAATTATATAGACACCGTAACAACTCTTCTACAACTTCTATTAATCAGTGGGTCATGATGAGCATAATTTACGTAGTTATGAGCTAATGATGGATAGAACGCCTGCATATATGGTGCAGGTAGAAACCTGGCCTCCGGACCAAGGTGCATGGGGAGCGCGAGGAAAATATCAGGGTCGCAGATGAGGCTGATGTGGAGGAGGACCTGGTAGAGGTCGAGGACAAGTTATTTGTTACAATTGTGGGGGATCAGGACACTACGCGCGAGAATGCACGAACTCGACACGTCTGTCATTCTGATATTATAGTTAGTTTGACCATGCAACAGAGGATTGCCCTATATTATTGGCTAAGATACGTGAAAAGGGGGCGCAACCTTAGCAACCGCTCAGAACCTATAGATGATGGGGGCTAAGCCTTGAAAAGAGGATCCTAATGTAAATATTGTGCTATGGAGTGGAGTGACAACTAGCAAAGATAAGGGGAAGCAACCTGAATAAAGTGAATGGGTCTGCAAAGCTCCAGAAAAGGAGATTGGGTTTGATCTAAAGCACGCAATGGGACACGTTTATGGAGGTAAAGAAAATCTTTGTTGAAGCCTCTACCTCAGGAAGTCAGGATAAGGCAGTTGAGGAGATGGACCCCTCTATTCTTACTACTCTCTTGGAGACCTGTATGAAGGTGCTGTGCGATAGAAAGGTTGTGAAAGAACTACATGAGATGATAAATAAGTGTGCCAGAAAAGAAAATTCTCCTGACATACTGCACATAGTTAGGAAGATTGGTAAGCATAAGGCAAGAATGGGGTGTGAGATGAGGCTCACTGTGCAGATAGGAGAATATGAGATGGATCAAGTTATTCTAGATATGGGGTTTGAAGCAAATGTTTTGCCTAAACAGACATGGGAGAGGATGGGGAGACTTGTGCTGCAGTGGTCTCTGATTTAGTTAATAATGGAAAATTAATAGAATATCATCCTCATGGGAAGATTGCAAGGAGTGATAGTTGATATTGAGGGCATGAGCACATTCGCTGATTTGGAAGTGATAGAGATTGTGGATGAGAACAATCCCTACCATACACTCCTTGGGATTGATTGGGCCATTGAAATGAATGGGGTTATCAATTTGAAGAAGTGGAAGATGATATTTGAGAAGAAATCTCTCCGCGTAGTAGTGCCCCTGGACCCTATAGAGGGACCATGCTATACTAAACTGGTTCGTGATTATGAAAGCAACGATTATTGGACAAGATTTATAAGATAATGGCGCAAGACCATGATTGGGTGAATCCTACAGAAGATGGACACATTTCCTAGGATCGTGAAAGTTCCTTCACATCAAATTGAGATGAGGAGTTGGAGCACTGGAAAAATTGACTGCATGAAGTATCTACACTGCGCTGTAAATGATGACCAAGTCATTGCGCTATGTATCATCAGAGGTAAGAACTTTTCCTTATTATGATGGTTTAACTAATGTCGATAAATTTTTGGATGCATTCAAAAGGGAAGTGCCAGAGAAGCATCACTTCCAGGCCTTTGATTGGGCGTTGCACGCTATACCTGCGAGATGGTGGGGTACCTTCAACAATAGTTTTGATGTTTGGCGAGTGTACATAAAAATGATGAGATTATGGTTTGGTCACCCAAAAGTTAGGCTAACAGAGAAATATGATGGAAGGGATGATCTGCAAGATCACTTGGCCAAATGGAATAAGGTTTATGGAATGGAGCCTCAGCCTGAATGGGTGCATCTATTTTGTCAATCTTTGGATATAATACCGATGAACTGGAAGTTGGAAACAAAGCTCCGCCATGGCATTGAAGAATGGGATGTTTCACAACAAGGATTCTTGATGACATTTAGCTTTGAGGATGGATTTGCATGTATTGATGAGGCATTGCAAGAGGTCAAGGCAGCAATCCTCAAAATAACGTAGGATCCCTTGGACTTAATTCAACTGGATTAGACCACCTAGCCACACCACGCGCTGGAGTGCTATAATGTGACTGCTGAGGAAGAGGATGAGGATTTGAGGAACATTAATATCCCAGAGACTGAAGGTCACCGAGAAGTTGAGGGACCACAAATTAAAAATCTATATATCACCACACCACTGAAAACAAGACAAGTGAGCATTGGGATAGAGGCGAAGCTAGTATTTGCAAAGATTGGGGACTACTGGGATGATGCAATAGTAGATAAAGTCGCTGAATTTCTCCGCAAATATCAAGACTTGTTCCCTACGAAGTATTCTGATTTGAAAGGGATAATAGGGGACCTGGGAGTTATGAAAATTACGTTGAAACCAGATGTGAAGCCAATCAAGCAAAGGCCTTACCACCTCAACCCCAAGTATAAAGAAAAGCTCCGCTTAGAGTTGGATAAAATAATGGCTACAGGTATTATTGAGTTAGTGGAAGAACCTGATTGGGTGAGCCCAATAGTAGTTTGGGAAAAGAAGTAGAAGGATGAAAGAAGGATATGTGTAGATCTCATGAATTTGAATGATGCTTGCATACACGATCCCTTTCCAACTCTGTTCATTGATGAAGTACTGGACAATGTAGGAGGACAGTAAACATATTCGTTCACTGATGGGTTCTCGGGGTACCATCAGACTAAGATCGCGCATGAAGATAGGAGTAAGATGACCTTCATGAATAAAGGAGGATGCTTTCAATATACTGTAATGCCTTTTGGACTGAAGAACACGTCGGCGATATTTTTGCACATAATCATTGCGGTGTTCAAAGACTTCATTCACAAGTTTCTGGATGTATACTTCGATGATAGGACAGTGTTTGGATTGGTAAAGTGCCACGTGGATAGTCTACGCTTGATGCTAGATACATATCGAAGGTATCAGATCATGCTAAATTTGAAGAAATGTCCATTCTGTGTCCCTTTTGGAATCTTTCTGGGTCATGTAGTGTGTAGACAGGGCTTAATGGTGGACCCTACTAAGATTGTGGTTATAATTAATTTGGAGGTGCCAAGAAGTGTGAAACAATTGCGTGCAACATTGGGGCATATGGGATACTATCAAAAGTTCATCAAGAGTTATGCCCAGATTATCGCACCAATGGAAAAGCTGCTCAAGAAGGATGCTACATTCTGTTGGAGTGAAGAATGTCAGAAGAGCCTGGATGTGTTAAAGGAGAAAATGGTCATCGCGTTGATCCTAGTCTTCCTAGATTGGAAGAAGGAATTTCATGTGCATGTGGACGCGTCATGTATTGCGCTGGGGGAAGTACTGACACAGGCCGGTGAGGGAGATTTGGATCACCCTATAGCATTTGCAAGTAGAAAGTTGTCTAACGCTAATAAGAACTATTCAACGACAAAGTGCGAAGGGTTGGCTATGGTGTACATGCTCTAGAAGTTCAGACATTACTTGTTAGGCGGACGCTTCAAGGTGAGATATGGAGATGGTTGCTGCTGTTTTAGGAATATGATTTTGAATTCATTGTGAAGCCATGATGATTGAATGTAGGGCCATATCATCTATCGCGCATTGAAACAGGATAGGAGCCTACTAATTTGGAGGAAGGACTTCTTGACACTCAACTCTTTGTAGTGCATGTCATGGACAATCACTTTGAAGATATCATACACTTCCTGACAACGAGAATGGATTTAGAGGGGTATACTAGTCAACAAAAGGAGTTGGTGGTGTGCGTGACAGAATTTTCTGTCATTGCAGGACATTTATGTAAAATGAGCTCGGATGAAATACTGCGACGTTATGTTCCTAAGTTTGAATGAAATATCATCCTCGCTGAAGCTCATGGAGGAGCTATGGGAGGTCATTATGCAGGAAAAACAACAACATAGAATATTTTACGCACCAGGTTGTGGTGGCCGACGCTGCATAAGGATTCCAAGGCTTATTGTAAAGCATTTTATGCATGTCAGAGGAGGGGCAGGCCATTGCAGAGGGATGAGCTACCTCTGAATCCACATATGTCATTACAACCATTCAAGAAATGGGTGATTGACTTTGTAGGACCAATTCAACCTCCAGGAAAGAAGATGAGTGCGCGATACATCATCACCACGACTGAGTATTTGACCAAGTGGGCAGAGGTGTAGCCTGTGAAGGATTGTACAAGGGAAACAACAACAAAGTTCATCTTCGAGCATGTGTTGACTAGGTTTGGTTGCCCAAAAATTTTGATGAGCAATTGTGGTACCCATTTCCTTAATGAGACAATCAACGCGTTGACGGAGGAATTCCAAGTTTATCACCAAAATAGTATGTCATATCACCTGCAGGCTAATGGGATGTTTGAAGCATTTAATAAGATATGGGAGAACATGCTGATGAAGGTTTGCAATGCACAAACAAATGACTGGGATGTGCACGTACCCGTGGTGCTATGGGCTTATAGAATGACTTGGAAAAAGTTGATTGGACAAATGCCTTTTAGGCTAGTTTATGGCGTAGAAGTTGTGATGCCAATGGAGTACATTGTACCTAGTCTGCGCATAGCAGCATTCATAGGAATGGTGGATTGCAGAGCCCTGGAAGAGAGGCTCCTGCAGCTAACAGAGCTAGAAGAGGATAGATTTTTTGTTGGATTCCATCAGCAAGTTCAAAAAGAGAGCGAAAAAGCATGGCATGATCAGAAAATCAAACTGCGCACCTTCAAGGTAAATGATTTAGTGTTATTATATGATAGCAAGTTTGATAAATTTCCAGGAAAATTTCAGATGCATTGGTTGGGGCCATATGTCATCAAGGCGATTACTGATGGTGGAGCAGTTTAGCTGGTGAATTTGAATGGAGATCCATTTTTAGGGAAGGTAAATGGTAGTCGATTGAAGCCATACACTGGGGATCCGACCAGATGACTTTATGGTGGAAACACTATCTTAGTGCTCCAGGTAGTTGAAAGGAGGTGTGAGACTATAAACTACATTTCTTGGGTTGTAGAGCTCCGTGATTGGGGGACTGCACAAAAAGGAGGAACGTCAGAGTATTAGCAGAAGCACGAGGGGAGTTGCACTATAGGAGGACGAATCACGTAGGGTAGCCGAAAAGTGATCGTAATAGTCATTGTTCATGATTTGACAGTGAGAAAATGACTAAGGGGGGGGGGGGGGCGGGTGGTCAGCATTCAAGGTAGAATTAAAATGCGAGATATTTGAAAATCTGCCACCAATCTAACATTTATGAATGGATTTTGGGGGAACGGTCATATTTGAATTTGAATTTTCCTATAAATTACAGATGGAAGCCCAACAAAAAACACTTTGCATTTTGAGAATTGAGGTGTTGAGCTATCAGTTGATCATGAACCCTGAGAGTTTTGAGACTTTAGTGGCTAGTTCAATGTTTGACAGTTTGCCTAGGGAAACCCAGGAGCTCCTTACTAGCTGCATGTCAGTGCCCGCGGAAACCGCAAGTGCTGGAGGATTGATGGCCTCTGAGGGAGTTTCCCCTAAGGTCGTAGGCGTAGAAGTGCCAAAGTTGCTAAGGTCACCTAGGCCGAGGCCTATGCCAAAAAAAGAGGGGCATAAGACAAAGAAAGACCAGTAGAAAGCAACATAGCCGGTGCGCGAGTTTCCAAGGAAGCACTAGAAGAAGGAGAAGACTACCGGGTAGGAGAAACGGAAGGTGGTAGACCTAGAATCCAATGAGGGCGTAGAAGAAACTATCATGGCCGCAGAGGATATCAATATTAAGCGGGTAGAACCTATTTCCAAGTTACCATATTACATCCCTCCGCGCCAAGGAAAGGTCAAGGTCCCAAAGGACCCAGATGAGGGTAGATTTTTACTTAACAGGCCATTGCTGCGAGACCAGATCACATTTGAAGGTCTGCACTTGGTGTGCATCCCAAATCTGAAGTTAGAGAATTAGGACTTGGAGGATACTGAGCAGTTCCCCCACTTAGCAACTAATAAATTTATGACTCGCATCTTCTATAAAGATTCTAGTGTCACTGTGCGAGAGCCGAGGAAGTGGATTAGAGGGGTGGACAAGGCAGGACTGTTGAACCTGCTATGGGTGTCACATTACAACCACACACCCATAACTTTGATGATGATCAAACAATTGTTATGCTTGGTGCATAACAGGTGCCTGTGGTTGGGAGAAACAATACCATTGACCGATATGTTGATCCATAGGATCAAATTTATACCACACTCAGGGTTGAATCCGGCTAAGGCATTTGGTGGAAACGTGGGCGAATGCGACCTTGCTGAGAGAATGAAGGATAAGTTTAAGCTTGTGAAGAAACCACATGGCTACTGAATTTGCAGCATAACCAACCCCACGGTTAAGGTAGCCACCTAAATCTTGTAGGGAAAATAATGAGGAAGTGTTGCACAAATGTAGTGCCGATGCCAGTTGTGTCATTAGCGGCCCAGTGTGCGGAGGGCATACAATTCAATTGGGCACGCTACCTTTGCAGCGAGTTCCTCGTGAACTATAGATAAGCACAAGACCAGAGTAAGACCTTCCATTACGCATAGATTTTGCTATCAATCATACTAGTTGCATGGAAATTACGGGAGGACAATCAGTTTCCTCCGATTGCATTGGATCTGCCAGAAGCAGCGAAGTTCGCTTCACTCTGGGCCACAAAGGACGTTGAAAGGGTCAAGGACAGTAACATATTTTGGGTGCTGATAGAGGCAACCATCCGCGTTGCGATAAACTGCAAGCCGTAGCTATCACCAATTGTCTTTGAGAAGTTGTCAAGATATGTGGAGTTCATATCGAACTTCCACTGTATCTCGATCCAGGTGTGGAAGCACCCTGAGTAGAAGTGGTATGATATCCCATACCTTATGATAGATGATGCAATCGCAGTGGTCCTTGAGTGTTGGCCAACAGAGTGGTGCACGGCCTCAAATTTTTTAGCTAGGTCCAGTAAGTCCGCAGGAAAGCAGAAGAAGGAAGAGGCCCGGTTGAATATGCAACAGTTGACTAAAAGGAGGAAAAAGGAGGTTGAGGAAAAATCCAAAGAAAAGCGCATTACAAAGGAGCAGGCCAAAGAGAAGGAAGGGGAGGAAGAGTGCGACTGTGACAAAAGTTAGAGGTCTCCTTCGCCACAGTTAGAGGATAAAGAGCAACACTCAAAACTGGGTGGTGGAGACCAAGAGAGTACTCAATTATAGATAAAGCGCACTCAGAAGAAGGAGAAAGAAGGGCTATGGAAGAAGTCCAAGGCCAGTAAATCATCGCTCGACCTGATCACCTTGACAGAAGGTGGCTTTGACAACATCAGAGATAAAGTAAGGGTTCTGACCACAGAACTGCTGCAGTAGTTTGAGCAATAGTAGAAGCAAGCCTTGGTTGCCATTCAGATGGGTCTTCATGAGCTCTAGATCGAAACTACTCAATTGCAGACCCATGAAGGGCAGGGTAGCATGGCATCAACTAGTTTGTGTAGGTTTTAACCCAGAATAGAAATTACCTACATACGAATTATAAAACACATAAAATAAATAATGTGAGAGCATAACTCATAAAACACATATACACAGATATTTTCCCCTAGATGCAAAAACTAGGACTACCAGCTTGATTTTTCATTATGTTCCTTTTAATGTTACAATACATATTTATAAACGCTGAAGCATCCAATACCATGGACTGAAAACCATCGTGTCCAAAACCATGTGCAAAAATCATGCACAAAACCATAGGTAGGTCCGCCCAACCTAACATAGGGTCCAAAACCAAAATTTTCCGGGACACTGCCCCGGACCCCATAGAGTGGGGTTACTTGCAACCCTCAAACCCCCCATGACTCCCACTGCTACACATTCGGCGCAACGAAGGGGGGGGCTCTGTCTCCCCCTTCTAACCCCCCGGTTAACTACATGGGCTAGTTGTGGAAATAATATAACACAACCCAACATTCTCCCACTTGTTGTTTTCTTTCCATAGGGGGCCATAAGAGAGCTTAGTCATTTATCTAGCCCTGCAATGCTCATTGTTTCTCTGCACCAAGAGAACTTCTCAAAGCTCACAGATTTTGTCAATGGATCTGCAATATTCTTCAAAGTGTCCACCTTTACCAGCAACACCTTTTTGTCTTCTATCATATCCCTCACAAAGTGATATTGAACATTAATGTGCTTTGTCTTTGAATGATATGCAGGGTTCTTTTCCAAGAAAATTGCACTTTTGTTGTCACAATATATCCTTATATCTCCCTGTACTAACCCAATATTTGAACATAATCTGCAACCAAACTGCTTCCTTGCTTGCTTGAGTGGCTGCCATGTATTCTGCCTCTGTAGTTGATAGTGTCACTACATATTGTTTCTTACTCATCCAATTGACCGCACCTCCAAATAGGTTAAACACATACCCACTTGTAGATCTTTTCTAATCTAGATCTTTAGCCCAGTCTGCATCAATAAAGCCATATATATCCAACACGATGTCCAATCCTGGTCTTCCTTGGTAGCACAAAGCATAATCACTAGTGCCACACAAATACCTGAAAACCCACTTCACTGTTGTCCAATGCTCCTTTCCTGGTTTTGACATAGCCCGTTCAATACTCCCACTGCATGTGAAATGTTTGGTCTAGTACAGACCATTGCATACATTAGTCTACCAACTGTACTTGCATATGGAACACGGGACATGTCCTCTTCCTCTTCTTGTGTCTTGGGACAATGTTCAGTAGATAACTTTACAACTATAGGAATAGGAACCTTCACTGGTTTACTATCCTGCATATTAAATCTCTGGAATATTGTCTCAACATACTTCCTCTGGTTTAACCAGAGCTTCCTCTTTGCTCGATCTCTTTTAATTTCCATGCCCAAAATATAGTTTGTAGCAGCAAGATCTTTCATGTCAAATTTGGAGGACAATTGGGTCTTCAAATCCTGGATAATTTCTTTGTTATTTCCAACCAGCAACATATCATCCACATACAAGACAAAATAAATAACATGGTCACCAATTAATTTAAAATACACACAGTGATCTGCTTTACTTCTGGTGAAGCCAAGTCCCCGTATAAATGTATCAAATTTCTGATACCACATCCTTGGTGACTATTTTAAACCATACAGAGACTTCCTTAACTTGCATACCAGTTCTTTCTTACCCTTCATTGCAAATCCTTCAGGTTGCTTCATGTAGATTTCCTCTTATAGATCCCCATGAAGAAATGTTGTCTTCACATCCATCTGTTCTAGCTCAAAATCAAAAGCAGTAGAAACAGATAAAAGTAATTTAATAGAAGCTACCTTGGAAATAGGAGAAAAAACATCACCAAAATCAATTCCTAGAACCTGGGAATAACCTTTTGCTACCAACCGAGCTTTGTATTTCTCCACCTTTCCTTCTGCATTTGTCTTCTTCTTGAACACCCATTTGCTGCCAATGGGTTTCCTTCCAGCTAGCAACTCCACTAGATCCGAAGCCTCATTTTTGTGCAAAGATGCCATTTCATCAACCATGGCCTCTTTCCAGATTTTTCCATCCTCTGAATCTATTGCTTCCTTCACAGTTCTGGGATCATCATTAATAATAGATAAAGAAAAATTTGAATAGAAAGAAGATGTGTTTAGGGACAAATTCCCCTAGGGTCTTGGGTTGATACCTAGCAGATTGGGGGTTATCTACAAAGAAAAAGCATTCCACATAGCCATGATGCTAATATAAACAAACTACAGAAAGACAGGTGCAACTGGGGGTCCTTCGTTTGGGAAGATCCAGCTAGGGTCCAAACCCTCTTGGGGTTCCTTTCAATCCTTCAACCTGCAAAAAAATCAATTCCAAAAAGCACAACAGTATATTGACCAAACATCATAAATAAATCATCTTCATAGCTTATTGAAAGGTAGTTAGTTATACAATTAAAACAACCATTCATATGTGAATCATAACATTGATATCATAAACCTGAAGAAGATTCATATCAGGAACAAGACAAGTGTTTCTTTTATTATAGATAACTAAAGTACATAAAGGAATGATTTCACCTAAGTCTTCCTTTCACAGGCTCCAAGCGGAACCATCCTCTAGATTTGTCCAGTCTCAAGCCTTCAACAAACTCCTTCCATGACTTACTCCAAGATATCTCAACTAGTGGAAAGACATCATAACTCAAGGAAACAAGGGTTTCCTATAATGGGGGAAGTGCTGGAAGCACAAGGATCTTCAGAACTGGTCAGGGATAATCTCAACAGAGTGATTTTTCTCTCTATTCTCTCCTCCTTAGGCCTTCCCATTGAAGCCTTTTTATACTTCTCCCAAAGTAGTTTTTTAGTTGGGAATTTGTTGGGAACATTTGGGCCATGGGCACGAATAGGTAATCAATAGGTAAAACCCATGATCTCCACCAAAAATTAAGGAGATTTAATTTTTTAAAGTGTTTTACGACATATACGCAGGTTGGGTATACACAGACTCGCATACACACGTGTTTAGCTCACGGCAATGTCGCGTATAGGGAGTAAAACACCGTTTTTCAAGTATTTGGACCAGGTCTGGAAGGAGGGGTTGCCCTAGGCCATGAGTGCAACATCACAAAAATCAAGCATGAGATTTGGAGCTATAAAAAGATGTACTATACCTTTTTGTTTACCTTCTTTCTCAAACTAATCTTCTCACACCCGGATTTTGTGGCTCTTCATCTTCTGATTCCTCCTCTGCTGTAGAGTCTGATTCTTCCTCCTTTAGCTCAAATTCTATCTTCTCAAGTTCCTTAGGTTAGAATTCATGTTTAATAACATCTTTCACCTCTCTGAACACCACATCTCGGTTGTACACAACCTTCCTTGTTACTGGGTTCCAAAGCTTATAACCCTTTAAACCATCATTATACCCAATAAAGATGCACTCTTCAGATTTACTATCCAACTTGGTTTGTTTCTCATTTGGAACATGTACATATGCATCACATCCAAATACCCTCAAATGTGAAAGAGAGGGTTTCTTACCAGTCCATACCTTGTGGATTTTTATCCCCCAATGTTGATGAAGGTGATCTGTTGACCAGGTAACAAGCTGTCTCCATCGCCTCTGCCCAGAATTCCTGTCCTAACCTGGCACCACTGAGCATGCTTCTTGCCCTTTCCATCAACATCTTGTTCATTCTTTCTAAAACTCCATCTTGTTGAGGTGTATATGGAGTAGTCTTCTGCTGTGCTATACCACACTTCTTACAGAATTCTTCAAATTCTTTACTGCAAAACTCTCCATTGTTATCTGTCCTCAGCATCTTTATCTTCTTCTATGTCTGGTTTTCCATCAGAGCCTTAAATTCTTTAAACTTGTCAAAGACTTCAGATTTCTTCTTAAGAAAATATATCCATGTATTCCTTGAGAAGTCATCTATAAATGATACATAGTACACAGACTTACCCAGTGATGGAACCTTCACAGGTCCAAACACATCACTATGTACAAGCTCTAATATCTGTTTCGTCCTCTTACCACTAGAGGGAAAACTCACTCGATTCTGCTTCCCATATACACAATTTTCACAGAAATCAAAATCCAGAGAGCTATTACTCATACCTTCTACCATACCTTTACCATGAAGTATTCGAAGGCCCTTCTCTCCAATATGTCCAAGCCTTTGATGCCACAACATGGTCTTCTCTCCAGAGACCACTAGATTTTCTGCTCCACTTTTAGGAACCATAGAACTATTGCACCCATTAATAACAGTGCTACCTTGTAGCTTGTATAGAGTTCCAATCCGAACTCCCCGCATCAATGCTAGTTCTCCCCGAACCATTTTGCAGGTATCCTTCTCGAACACTATTCTTACACCTGCATCATCCAGCTTTCTTACAAAAATCAGACTTCTAGCTAATGCAGGAATATGTATAACACCTAGAAATGTTCTAACCCTTCCACCTTGCAACTTCAACTTTACTTTCTGCGACCAATGATTCTAGCCTTCCTATCATCCCCTAAGAAGACATCACCACCATCGTATTTCTCATACTCACAGAACCACTCTCTATGGGGAGTGAAGTGAAAGGATGAACCTGAGTCAATCAACCAAGCCACATGATCTACATGTGTACTTGAAGAAGCCAAGTACACATCGCCACCTTCATTTGAGGTGGTTTTTGCCTCTGCGGAAGGAGCATCTTCAGATCCCTTTCCTTTATCAGGAGCTTTAGATTTACAGTCCCTTTTGAAGTGGCCTTCCTTTCCACATTTCCAGCACACAACGTTTACAGGTTTTCCTGGATATTTAGATCTCCCTCTAGATTTAGATCTCCCACTCGATGACTTATTTTTGTTTTTTGTTCTGGGACCATCCTCGTACAAACAAGACATCACCATTCTGGCTCTCCATATTTTTTTATCTCATCTCCTCCATCAACAAGGCTGAGACTATTTCATCAAACTGTAAGGCATTTGCATTACTACCTATTGCAATAACCAAACTATCCCACGAATCTAGTAGAAAACACAACAATCTGATGCACTTATCTTCATCTGAAATTTTAATATCAACATATGCTAATTGACTTACCACAGTATTAAATGCATTCAAATGCTCTGTCACCGAGTCTTCATCTTTCATCCTCAGGTTATACAGCTTTTTTTGCAGGAACAGTTTATTCACCAGAGACTTCGATTGGTACAAAGTCCCTAACTTGTCCCACAAAGCCTTCGTCGTAGCTTCCCTTGATACATTCAACAATACTGAATCTGAGACACACAATCGTATTGTGCTCTTTGCCTTCCAGTCCAACTTCTTCCATTCTTCATCGATCACTCCCGTTGGTTTAGTACCCGGATCTACCACAATCCACTGATCTTTATCCACCAACAGATCCTCCATCTTGAGTTTCCACAACTCAAAACTCTGACCATTGAACTTCTCAATCTCTATCTTTCTGCTGCTTACCATCTTCTTTCATCACCAGAATCGATCTCGCAGATCTCCCACTGAACAAGGTATACCACAGGCCTGAGCGAAACCCCTCAGCAACAAAGGCATCCCCTTGAAGCCAAAACAGCTCTGATACCAAATGTAGGTTTTAACCCCGTACATAAATTACGTGCATACGAATTCTAAATCACAGAAAAAATAAAAATGCGAGAGAATAACACATAAAACACATATACACAGAGATTTTCCACTGGATCTCAAAACCGAGACTACCAGCTTGATTTTTCATTATATTCCTTTCAATGTTACAATACATATTTATACATGCCGAAGCATCCAATA
>APFE030130173.1:84314-134829 GCA_000404065.3 Pinus taeda
GTAGAGGGGGGCTACCCTAACCCCTCAAACCCCCTGGACAGGGGGGGATGCCACCCCCCCTGTGACCCCCCCGCTGCGCAATCGGTGCAACGAAGGGGGGGCTCCGCCCCCCCTCTAACCCCTCGGTTCACTACGTAGGTTAGTCGTGGAAAGAATATAACACAACCCAACATTTGAGATAAGTATGTGTGTACAAAGCCAGGAACCAGATGTCGCCCCAGAACTCATCCAGGAGAGTCTTGTGTATTCTCTCCGTAAACTGAAAGGCACCCACCATCTGTGCGTGCCGGCTCCTGAAGACTGTTTCATTGATCTCTTTTATGTTGGGATCCCTCGATGCCCTCCATGGTTCATATCTGAGTGCAATGGGGAGATCTTCAGTAATAGTTGCCATCTATCTCTTTGGAGGTGGCCTCCACTTCCGCATTTCCAATGTCATTAACAAATATCCGAACACAAATCCAGTGCTTCACTGGTAGACATCTTCACATGCCTTAAAGAGTTTGTTGAGTATGAAGGCTACCCAGTTGAGTATCTCACCCTGGCAGCGATGTTCTGTTATTGAGACTCTGTCCAGGGTGCACTCATTTCTTGTGAAGTGCCTCATCATCTTTCCTGCAATAAGGTAGCAGGCAAACTGAATGTTATCCTTGTTGATGCTGTCTAGCTTCGTGCCTTTCTCCCCCGCTCCGTCCCATAGCGGGTGTAGATGTTGCCCTTTGTCGGTTTCTTACCTCGCTTGGCCCTAGCCTGGAATGCTGTGCTAACTACATTCCACATGTTTGCCAACCCGGTCAATCGGTAGATATCTTCGGCATGGATCGAGTATTCTCTGTCTAGCCATAGGGAACCTCCATGCATCCTGCTTGCTAATAGCTTGGCACACTACATAGCCGCCAGTTGGGTGTCAAACACAGGTAGATTTCTTAAGCTGAACAACATGGACTTCTGTAGCCCTTTGACGTCTCCCCTGATTCTGGAGGCCCTAGTGCCATCCTCCCATTGAAATCATTCTGCATATACCTCCCTCTTCATTGCTGGGAATTGGAACCCATATGTGAAGTCGTTGTCGATGAGGTTCGATTGGTCATATTTCCCATATAGGTTGTCTAGAACTTTGATTCTTGCATCTATAATAGTTTGTGGGACTGATATGATTCTCTTTGCCATTGTTCCCTTTCTTCTGTAAACAATTTGCATTGGTGGTCTTCTGTTTCTCTTGTCGTGCTCTTGTTCTTCTGAGTGCTCTTGGAATCCTTCTGGTGTTTTAAATTCTACCATTCCTTGCATTCTCCTGAGAGTTATGTAGCCGGTTCTGACACGACATTCCTTGACTGATGAGGCTTTAATAAACTAATTACTCCAACATCCTTTCCATGTATTCTAGCTATCCTTTTTTCGTCGTTGACTGACTGGTACGTGAAACTATGACGTGGGCTTGGAAAGTACAAAGTGGGCTACATGGCATCTTTATTCTGCCATGATGGGCTTATTTATTAACTAATTCTATGCTTAACGAGAAAGATTTTGCGACCTTACCTTGACAGTTGCCTTATTGATTACTTAATCATGAAATAACTACTGGTACGGCGGATGGGATGGGTGCGTGTGCGGCCATCAATTTTGGAAAAAGTTTGAACCTACATGTATTCTGCTGATGGTGTTTGACTCACATCGCTACTGTTCCTGCCAACTAGGCCTGCTGACTCTACTGACACTACCCCCCCGGACCACAAATGGGTTGCGGTATCTCTCTACTGACCGCAACCTTATTATGAAAATTATTATTATTATTATTATTATTATTTTTTACTTGCACAAAGTTTTCAGGTGTGCACCATTCACCCATCCTAGCAGTAGGACTCCATCAAGTTGCATGAGTCTTACCGCACCAGATTCTTTTATATGTGAAATTATGAATGAGCCTAACCAGTGCATCTATAATTTTGCTGGGAACTTGAGGAACTTGATGTCATAGAGGATCACTTGGTTGCCGACCCCGAATGGTTTCTTCTTGATGTGCCTATCATGCCAAGCCTTCTATCTTTGTTGCTTGACAGATTGATGGAACTTCACTAGGAACTGCATTTCGTCGAGCTCTAGCAGCTGGCTCAGTTTGTCCCATAAGGCAACACTATTGGTCATTCCTATTGCCTCTGAAATGAACATGCCGAGTAGTACGAACTCTGTTGGCACCACCACCTCTCTATCGTATACCAGCTGAAATGGAGTTTATTTGTGGAGTCTTTTAACTGTTGTTCTATATGCCCAAAGTGTCGCTGGAATTCTTTCATCCTAGTCATCTCTGTTGGCTGATACGATTTTGGTTAGCACTTTTTCTAGTATCTTGTTGAATGCTTCTACTACACTGTTTGCTTGTGGATGGTAAGGGCTACTTCTATGATGCTGTACCATAAAAGTTGTTAACAGGACCTGAATTGTCTCGTTCAGGAAGTGTGTACCCTGGTCACTTGTGAGACTCCTTGGGCATCCGAACCTTGAGATGATATTTTCAAAAATGAATCCCGTTGCGGTTTCTGTTGTGCAGTCTTTTACTGGCATGTCTTCTGCTCATCTTGACAGGTACTCTGTGGCGATAATTATATATCGGGCTTTGGAGTAACATGTTGGTGGGGAGATTGGACGAATGAAATCTATCGCCCATTTATCAAATATCTACACCACGTGGATCAGTTGGAGTGGTAGCTCATCGCGTCAGGAAGGAATTCCAACCTTTTGTTAGACATCGCTTTCATTAGCGAATGCCTTCGAATCCTTATGTACCGTAAGATACCACAGTCCCGCTTGTAGTATCTTCCTTGCAGTTTCCTTACCCCCTACATGGCCTCCCGCGACCCCTAGGTGGAACTCCCATAAGACATCTTCTCTTTCGTGCTGTAGGACACAACGTTTGAGTATCTGGCGTAAGCCCATTTTGTAAAGGTGTCCTGCTATAAGTTGGTAATCCACTGCTCTGACCATCAGGTGCCTTTTCTGCATTGCGGTGTATCCCTATGGACAACTGCCTATTGTGAGCAAAGTAGCAATTTCCTGCAGGTGGTCGAGTATGGCTTCTATCCTGAATAAATAGAAATTGGGTAATCAATCGTTTATTGCTCCATCACTTTCCCCTGTTTCTAGGCAAGAAAGGTGATCCGAGCCTACATTCAATCTGCTCAGCTTAACAACTACTTCAAACATGAAATATTGAAATAATAATAGTCATCTGCATATTCTTCCCTCCAGTACCAGCTTGTTTACTATGTATTTCAATGCTGAATGGTCTGTGAAAAATTTGAATGGTGCCCCTAGCAGGTAGTGCCTAAACTTTTGGAGAGAGTAGACCATTGCTAGAGCTTCTCATTCTGTTGTTGTGTAGTTTTTTTCCACCGTGGAGAGCTTTCTGCTTGTGTAGTATACTAGATGATCCCTCTTCTCTCCTAGTTGCACTAGGACTGCTCCTAGTGCTATTCTAGACGCATCAATATGTACATGGAACATTTTGTTCCAGTTAGGGTATAGCAATATGGGCGCACTTACTAACCTTTCTTTTAGTTTTTCCAGCGCTGCTTGACAATCTGTTGTCCAAATGAATTCCTCCATCTTCTTTAGCAGTCTCTCCATTAGGGCTATTATGGTTGCATAGTTTCTGATGAACCTTCTGTAGTACCCCGTATGGCCTAGAGATACTCTTAGTTGCTTTATGTTACGGGGTGGTTCCATGTGGATGATTGCTGCTATTTTGGCAGGGTCCACACAGACTCCATCTTTACAAACAATATGGTCAAGAAGGGTTCTAAAGGGAACCGCGAAAATGTACTTCTTCAAATTTAACGAGATCTGCAATTGTCTGCATCTTTCGAACATTACTCTCAACAGACTAGTATGCTTCTTCAACAGGCTGTATAATGTCTAGTCGTCCATGTAGACTTCTAGGAACTTATGAATATAGTCTCAGAAAGTTGTTATTACAATCCTTGAAAAGACTGTTGGTGCATTATTTAATCCGAATGGCATTACATTGTATGTGTACGACCCACACTCCGTTGTGAATGTTGTTTTCCTTTTATCTTCTTTGGCTATTTAGACCTGGTGGTAGCCTGAGAAGCCATATGTGAATGAGTAAGCCTCATCTCTACAACATTGGGACTTCATCGCTGAAGGGCATGGGAAACGGGTCGTGCACGCATGCATTGTTCAGGCTTCTATAGTCGACACATACTCTAATCTCGGTTGCATCCTTCTTGTTCTGAATCACTATAAGGCTTATCTAGTCAGCTTCATCGACTGGAAAAATGATTCCTGCATATAGAATTTTATCAATCTCCCTTTTAACTTTTTCTTTAACCCTTGGGTTCAGCCGGTATGGTCCGTGCTTCAGTGGTCAGACTCCTGGTTTCAGAACAATTTTCATTTATCCCAAGTTACCTTTTATCCCCTTTAGTACAACTACCAAAGTTGGGAACAGGTCCTGGTATTCTTGTAGCAACGCAAAAATTTCTTTAGTGGTCTGTTCATCTCAGTAGTCTCCTACTGATGCTATCTTCAGTTTGTCCTCCGTCCCTACATTTTTCTTTCTCAGCTTCACTGGTAGGAGATGGGCACCTTTTGTCAAGGGACACTCGCGGATCCCCATTTCTCCTTCTGTTTCTTCAAAGGCTAGGTATATAGCCCTTCCAATCCGTCTTCTTTTGGTTATGTGTCGATTCTGTTGTAGGCTACAAATCTTGGAGATTCCATGTCAAATAAGAATTGCAGGAAGTTTTCTTCATGCTCCCCTTCAACTACCACTTCCAGAGTGAACAAAAATCCTTTCACCGCTTGAAGTGCTTATGTCATTTGTGCTTCACTATCCTTGAATGAGAAATTGCTGATGAACTGTGTTTTCAAGGCATCCCAAGCAACTGTTTGTCATCTTAGTTCTTCATGGATGTACCATGACCAGGGGATGGCACTGAGGGTGTGTATAAAGGCATGCACCCACAGGTTCCTTGGCAGTCCCTCGCTTTCCCAGTTGGTCATGCACCGTTTGACATGTTCCTAGGGACTTGAATTCCCCATGTATTCTTTTTGGTATGGTGGCTGCTCTTCCTTCTTGGTAAACCTTTCTTTTATTGCTCGCTTTGCATCCTTCTAGTCTTTTAATACCTGGAAGTGTGATTTCCACCATCTTGCCAGTGTTGCCATGAGCACAATGTCCATAAAGGAAATTATCTGGCCTTCTGATACATCCTGGTCCATCTTGTACTGGAACTGATCTATCGGTTCAAGGGCACAGTACTTCAGGATGTTGTCCTTTCCTATATCTCCTCAGTTTACTTGGCTTATCATTGCACATCGCTAGGTTGTTAGTTCATATCCACCCTGCTGCCATGCATCCCTTGTAGCTTCTGAATCAGCTTCTGAACTTTAGATTCTCCTCCAGCTAACTGATCCTCTGGCTGTAGGATTTATGTAATATTCCCTCTTTCTTGCCGTGAGAGTATACAACTGATCTAACATCCCTGGTTCTTCCCTGTCATCTGTTGGTTCTGTAAACCTGGGTCCTTGATAAGGGTCTAGCAGCTGAATCACCCTCAAGCCTTCTGCTTTGAATATCGTCAGTTCCTTTTTCAAATCTATGACGACATATTTTTCGTATGCCCAATCAATCCCCAGGAGTGCTGGATATGGGTCTTTATCCCCCATAATGTCTATTAATTTGAATTCAATGTGTGTTTTTACTCCTGCTACATTGACCTCTACATTCTCCAATCTTCCGATGGGCAGTATACAATACTGATTTTCCTTTCTCAATTGAATTGGCGAATACTTCAGTTGTGGCTTCTCCATTACCTCCTAGGTCTTCCGGGGTAGGATGCTTACATCCGATTCCAGATCTAGCATGGTGTCCTTTATCTGGAATCCTGCCACCTGAATATTGATTCAAAATTCTTTCCCACTTATGTTCTTTTGCTTCACCCTCTTCGAGGCTTTCTCTGGCTAGACTTCACAAGGTTGTCCCGTGTCCTCTCACTCTACGGACACCGCGAATTTCAAGCTTTTCTGTAATTCCCTTAGCATGGTCTCATCTTCAGCAATTTTTAAGAACAGTTTAAACCATTCCCCAATGGCTTGGGCAGGGCCGGGCCCACAGACTTGTGGACCTTGGGTGTCCCTATCTTCAGTCATCCCTTCGAACAATTTAGCTGCTTCTTGGTAATACTTCTTCTAGCGTTAAGGTTGATATGCCTTTGGTGGTGATCCCGCTTTGATGATCACAGGGGTTTCCTTGGCGTAACAATATTCCCCTGTCTTCTTCCCTCCTCGGGTGACTATATTGATACTTGTTGTGGGGATACCCTCATCGGTCTAAGACTCATCATTCATCAGGTTATCCCCTCGTTGTATGGTCCTCTCGTCCTATTTTGTGATGAGCTCTGGGCAATCTTCTGTCACGTGGGTGTTAACTCTGCACTGCAAATACCATGGTTTTCTTGGGAGTGGGAATTCCCTTGTGACATGTCCTTCTTAATCAGAATTATAGCATCTTAGTGGTCCTCTGCCCTACGATCTCCCTATGTGCCCATTTCCTCCTCACCCCCCTCGATTTGCTTCATTAACTCTGAATGTGGATTTGTCTAGTTTTTCTGCCAGAAAATCCAACACCCGACATTGATTGGTGTGATGAGTAGTTGAAGTGCAGATCTCACAGTAGTTGTTACTAGGTATGCTAGAGTACTTTTGAAGCACTAGAAACATCTACGACAGGTGTCCATATGTTCTACAAATTTTACAGAAATCTGCGTTATTCCTTCCTGGGAAGGGTTCTTGCGCCTCAATGGCCTCAACCCTTGCGGTTGGAGTGGTTCTCGATGACCTCACCACCCCTCCTGCTTGGTTAAGACCTCGCAGTCGTGGGCATTCCATCACATCGTGCCCCTCCACCAGGCAATGGGTGCACCAAACATTTTGCTTGACCGGTCGTATGGGCCGAAGATCCCTCAGCTTCTCGGTCAGGTTTTGCGATCTGGCTTTGTAAGCCTGTGATTGCTGAATCTTGCAAGCTTGTGCCTCCCCAGTATTCATGGGGATATCCTGCCATCACTTCTATCCGTGATGCCTGCTCTAAGGCATCCTGCAGGGTTCCTATCTTTTGTTGTGTCAACGGTGTCCTGGTCAAGGGAAAGAGCGCCTTGATGAACCCGTCTCAGTGGTGGTTTGAGTCCAAAGTGTAACTTAGCTTGGCAATGGCGTCCTCAAACCTTTGCATGAGCTCCCACATAGTCTCTCCCTCCCTCTACTTAATTTCCCACAACTCTAACAGCCCTTGCTGATCAGTCTGTGGTACCTTGAATTCTTGCACAAATCCCCTCTTAAAGTCATCTATGGTTGGGTTCTGGTTTTGCTCTGCCCACTTTATGAATCAGCGTAGAGCCTGTTCCCTTAGCATGGTCTGGAATTCCACCGCTTGAACGTTATCCAGAGTCTGATGGGCTCTCCAGATGGTTTTGTAGAGGTACCAGTGTTGCTCCACATCCTCATTCCCCTTACCTGCAAACTTCGGGTATCTTGTAAATGATCCCGCCATACTGCTCATAATATTAGCTAATAACACAAAACTATTGGTTCCTGGCTGTAGCGACCCCTGTAGTCCCAAGTTACTGCTGTAGTTAGTTTTGGTATCATTCCCAGTATTGAGACTAGTCCTGTATTTTTCTCATGCATTGTATACTCGTGCTGCTTTTTTTAGGTTAAAGATGATTTATTCTAGCTTGTGATAAGGTACCAGGGGAAGGTCAGGGAAAACGCCAGTTGTGCTTTGGGGTTGGGGTTGCTGAACTTTGGTGGATGCCGGTTCCTCATGAAATAAATTTCTCATTCTGTGACCCATGTTTTCATCATCTTCATGCCAGCATGGGTGTTGATCCCGCTGTTCTTCTTCTGTAGTCTTCAGGGAGGATACCCCATAGGTTCCTGGTTGCAATCCCACATCCGCCACATTCCGAGATAGTCCTCCTCCAGTTCCCTGTTACGATCCTATTTCGACAACCTGCAGGGAATGTCTTACCTCCTCTTCCTGATTCCAACATCCTTTTATCCCATCTTCTCATGCCCTAGCATCCTCTTCCCCTTTCATCTCAGCTTGGGGTTTTTCCATCGCCACTCTTATCGGGCAAGACCCTCTCCTTCTTTTCACTAGGGCCCGAGTTGCTCTTACTTGCCACTTGTTTGTTAACAACGCCCTTCTCTGTGCTCTAACATCCATCACTTTCTTTAATCCTTCTGCATCCATCCCCCTTGCAGCACCCTTATCCCCTTATGGTCAACATTTTCCCCTTTAGTTCCTTCCCCTGATACTGGGGTGTTACGCTTCCATCCTGACAATGGATAGAGATAGCAATCCCTCTTCTACCAAAAGCATCTTAATCCACATCGGGATTTCCCCTACAATTCCCCCCTTAGCTCGGAGTTGAACACCGCCTCTGCCTTTGAGTAAGAATGATAGCATTCTGCAGCAAACTCAACTACGTATCCTTCTACCATAGTTCTCACCCAGAAATCAACTGCTCTCGTCTGCTCATTATCTAGCTGTTGTAATAGCACAGTCTCAGACGAAGTCTAACTATGGTAGGCTCTTGTTGATCCACTCGAAGGACTTTTCCACTTCAGTTACCTCAACCAATTGTGCAGGTCCTCAGGGAATTTGCACCAGAAAATTTCATATTGGTCATTTGAGCTATTAGCGTACAATATTTGCTTATGCACCTTGTCGATTGGCTGTCCTGTGGGCAGCTCTTTCTGCCACAAATTGGTCTATTTTGTGATTCCGCCAGTTTCCGATCTCTCTCTTAAACACCCTCAATACCATATTCTGAACTAGTTCTCCTAATTTCAGGCCTCGACAATGGAACCATTTGTTGGCTCGAATGAGTCATCAGGGAAAAGACCCCGGGTTCGAGCATGGAAGGCCAACAATGGTCTGCTGTATTCTAGGACAATGCTGGCATTTTCACCTCACCCTGAAGGGCAAAGAGTCTCACCTGAAGCATGCCATGACCAAAAGGGGAGAAGGGCTCACCATGGAATTGAGGGGATCTAAGTTAGACACAGGCGGTCATACACATATGCATTCATAATACATGGAACATAGATAATGATATCCTAAACTCATACACAAGGACTCATCATACATTCAATAGAACTAACAACATACTAGTATCAATCTAGCAAGAACCAACTTCATGCAACAAGGAGACTATTTAAAATTTTGATAAGCCACATTACATGATGTGCAATACACTATGAGTCTTAACAATAATTAAATCAGATTACATTAAAGTGACATAACGGAATACATTATAACTTGGCCTCTCGCCATCAACAATACATAAAATACCCGGCTCAATAGCTCACGTCAGACCTGCTTCGCAACCCAATTCCTTAGTTTCTAGCTCTTCTTGCTTGTGCTCTTATGTCTGAATACCTCCTCAGCAACCCAATCCTTCAGTTTCTAGCAGGTTCATCCTCAGGAACAACCCCGACGATCAACGAAACCCAACAACAATAGTAGCAACACCAGCAATAACCAACCTCTTCCTTTCTGTTCTTCCTCTTTTTATATCCTTCCCGGCTGCCTGGACTGCCAGTGCTCGCTCGACTACTTGCTTCCTTGGCTTCCTCTACACCTTCCCATCTCCTTGGCTTCCTTTGCTTTCCGCTGCCACCTTGCCATCACCTTCCCACAACTACTCGTTTCTCCACCCAACGATTGCTGCCATTTGTCCTTTCCTGCCCTATGGTTGGTCAAAACTGGTCAAAACTCTTCAAAATTAACGAAGGCTCCAACAATTCTAGTCATGCAAATGAATGTGTTGTTGTCAAGCATGAAGAGAAGTCATTGGATTACCGGCCATTGATGAATTCCATTAACCAATGCGAGGCAAACTCGCCATTAATGTCAACGAGTGCTAAGGTACCTAAGTACATCTTGCAACGTGCGAATAGATGAGCTGATATCGAGCCACTTTCAAGATCTAACTATCAAGGGACATTGCTATATTCCCATGATTGTTAGCAAGATAACTTGTCATTGGTGCATACAAGCCTCAAGGTACTAATAAGGACTCTAGCCCTGAACCTAGATAGTGTGCTGATGTTGATAGGCCAAGACTTGTTAGAAGGGAGGCATTATGAATCCCCATCATCTAACGCGAGTCTGAAATAATGATTTTGGAAGGACTATGAATGAAAATTTTTGCAGTGGATTAAGATTTATTTAATGGAAAGAAAAATGACAAGAGGGTAAATAAGTGAATGGAAAGCAAAAGGACAAATCAACATGTAAGCGAGTTGAATGTCTCTATAAATGGAAATTATGAAAAATGTGAAGGAAACATGCGACTCTTTGCAAGGAAAATAGTGATGATGATGCTTAGAGAAAATGCTTGTGAGTTTGGAGAGGAAAAATGATGGCATTTATGAATGAAAAAAATGGATTCAATTGGTTCATGTTTTTTGAAATTGATCATAGAAAACCAATCGTGCACAATTAGCTTCCTTCAATTCTCCGATTTCCCTGGAACCTGAAAATAAACATGGCACTAACATTGCAACAAACATAAGTGTGTTCAAATAGAAGTGATCATTTTCCCTAGATACATACAAAGAATTTGCATAATTGACAAGTTCATCGCATGTTTTCATTTCAAATGGTTAGTCCAATTTTACAATTGTGATAATAAATCCAATTTCCAAAAGAAAACAATTTCCTCAATTTATGTTTGAATCATAGCATTTCATAAAGATAAAGAAATATTATTCGCGAATTCTTAATGATTCCTACAAAACAATCCTCAATAAAAAATTCATCAATTGATCCTGCGAATAAAGCGCCTTTACAGTTCTTGTTTCTTGCATCATGCTTGAAAACATAATCATTAGACAAATCCAATAAATTTTGATCATGATTTTCTGATTAGAATGCATTGTTGACAAATGGATCATTGAGTTAAATACAACGCTGTAGAATTGTTAGTCAGCTACATAATTGTTGTTAAGCTCCATAATTGCTGTTCAACTATAGAATTGCGCAATTTTTGTAGCTAAAATCCTGAATAGTCAGTTAAGTACACACAGCTACACATTTTTGTTATGAACAAATAACTAGCCGAATCTTCAAATTGATCAATACATTTTCCAGAAAAATTAGCAAATTGAACAATTTATTTTATTTTATTTTATTCCTTGCTTCGATAGGGGTGTAAGTGAATCATCTCAAAAGTTTCCTTTTTTTTTTACTTTGCTCCAATCATGAATTGAATTTCACATCAATTTTTTTTACAACATGTTTTCATGGCAATTTTTTTTTTTGATAAACAAAAAATTAATGAAATATTTACAAAACTAAAAATAAGTAAAATAAATGTACATAAAAGAAAAAGAAAAGAACATGTACAAACTAAAATATATATATACAAATAAACATAAAAAAAATCATAACAAAAACCTATAACACAAACGTTATATAAAAAAACACTTCATTAAAATAAAAATAAAAAAATAAGAAGTTATGCGAGTTGAAGGAGATCTTGTCAAATAACTCAAGAGGAGAAGAATGCGTCTTGGGTAAAGAAGTAAGGCGTTGAATATCAAGAATCTTTACACATTTCTTAAGATCTGAAGGAAGCGATAAAGTTCGATGCTTCCCCCGATTCAAGGAAGGCAATTGCATACCTTTAGCTCTCCCCCATATGTAACTATTTGAATAATGAGAAATCGTATAAAAGATGACTCGAGATAATTTGCGAAAAAATATATCTCGGTGAAGAGGTACAAAAGTATATGTAGAGTTCACATCTAGTGAACCATAAAAAAAAACGAAGATCGCATTACTGAAGCTATTTGATATGTAGAACACACCTCTTGCAAATTTGTGGAGAATTCTTTTGAACCAATGGCATATTATTTGAATTTCGGAATAGAAAGAAGTTGGAACAATAACAACTTGGTCTTATGATTTATTCACAAAAATATCGATACATTTCAAGGGAAAAGAACAACAAAGATAGTGTTCTATGGTTAGTATTATGTGGTGACATTTGTGCCAACGCAATCTCAGATACTCAAATTTTTGTATTCAGTTCAAAACTCATTGTGGGGACTTGCGGTAAAGGATTTTTCCAGGGTAGTGATCATTTATGTTCTCTTTTCTTGATATATTGTAGACTATAAGAGGCTCAGTGAAATTAAAACAAATACCCATCAATGAAGAGGATCAACCTCCTGTATATCAGGAAAATCAGATCAGGGCCGCAATTGCTGTCTGTGTATTAATTGAAAACCGTTTTTCCCATGCAATTTTCCAAGTAAGGCTCTAGAGAACCCAAATTATCTCCCAATCGGTTACGAATTTGAGAAAATCGTTCCTGGGTTTTATAATTTACCCCGTTCTGAGAAAAAATCACATTTTATTTTTTTGAAATTCATTTTCATTTAGCTAGAAATCATGTTTTAAAAACGACGTTTTTAAGATGCTACACATTTTTGGCAAATGCTCAGGTATTTCTTCCAGAATGACTACTAGATCTGGATATTTGGCATGAAATGAATACTCCTCAACAACTGATAATGGTGGCACCCCTAATCTGTTCCTCCTTGATCAATCTATCAGCAACATGCCAACAATTGTGCCCAATTCATTCACACAACAACACAAGCATTCATGGCTCCACTATGACTATTCCGAACTGGAGATATGCATCGTCGATCTTCACAATTTTGGTGCAAATGCATATTGAATTGCAGGTAGAAGTTGAGTTACAGATGATTAGCCAAATATGTAGCAAGAAAAAGCAAGATCTAATTTTATTTCTTTCTATTTTTATTTTTTTTTGAATGATGAACTTTTGGATTTTGATTTTTAAGTTAATGCAATTTTTTATTTTTTATTTTATTTTTATTTATTTTTATTTATTTATTATTATTATTATTATTTATTTATTTTATTTATTATTTATTTATTATTTTTTTTTTATATTATTTTTAATTTATTTATTTTTATTTTTTATTTAATATATTATATATATTATATATATATATATATATATATATATATATATAATATTATATATATATATATATATATATATATATTATTTTATTTATTTATATTTATTTATTTATTTTTATTTATTTTTTTTTTTTTTTTCAGGTCGAGTTATCAATTTGTTAATTCTCTAAAAAATATTGATAATTTTTATTAATTTTTTTTTTACAGTTTCTCTTATTCAAAAACATGAAGAATTTTATTTTTTATATTCTTATTTTCTACTGAATTTCTATTGTGATTTTTTTTTTAAAATCAAAACATGATTTTTTTATTGAAAATATTTGTGATGTTAATGAAAAAATGCAAGAAAATAAATAAAAATCTAAATATTTTAAAGTCTAGAAATTTAAAAATAAGCAATCAAGAACTTAAAAAATGTAATCAAGCTTGATTTTATTTCCTAGTTTATCATACTTGAAAGAATATATGTTTTATTTTTTTATTTTTTAAGTATATGAATATTTCCAATGGAGCCATTTACATATTAGAATTTCTAGAACGTTCATATCCAAATTTGCAAAATGTACCTGATTATGCATGAGGACATGAAAAATCATTTTAACCTTTAGATTTGCCACAAAGATCTCTTGAAAAATGGATGATTGTCGTGGCGCAATCGCATTTCGATACCATTCCTCAATGTAGTCTTTGTGCTCCAAAGAATGTTTGATTTGCATTCTAGATCCTTTGTCCATAAATGGTTAGTATCGATTTGTTAATATTTTTTATAAAAATGATATGTAGCTAAATGATTTATGCATCTACATGCTTTAATCATGCATCTAGAAAAAAACTAAAAATGAACTCTATACTGAAAGCTAGTTCCTATGCACAGTTCCCTGGCAATGACGCCAAAATGTTGAGGTAAATTAATTACCTATCATTTAATTGTCAACCCGAGGGTTTCATAAAACTTGCGAAGCATGCGTGCACTGTATATGCCAAAAAATTAACTTTCAATTTAGATCAATCTAACTACGGAACCAAATAATGACAAACCAAATTCACCTATTCTAATACAACAATCAACTCCAAAGAAATTATAGTACAATTGTAGTACAACGTGCGGAATTGAAATCTTAATCTTTAAATCTTGCAGGAATTGAAAAGCACACCACTCTTTCACAAATGAAAGCAAAAAAATCATTCTTAACCTCTCATACACGAACATATATGAAAGAAAATAAAAACAGTTGCTCTTAACTTCTAGGTAGAAAGCAAATAAAAACAATCGCTCTTAACCTCTAGGTAGAAAGCAAATAAAAACAATCACTCTTAACCTCTCACACAGGAAAATATATGAAAGCAAATAAAAACAATTTCTCTCAACTTCTAGGTAGAAATCAAATAAAAACAATCACTCTTAACCTTTAGGTAGAAAGCAAATAAAAAAATCGCTCTTAATCCCTCACACAGGAAAAGATATGAAAGCAAATAAAAACAATTGCTCTTAATTTCTAGGTAGAAAGCAAATAAAAATAATCACTCTTAACCTCTCACACAGGAAAAGATATGAAAGAAATAAATCTCAGTCTATCAAAGCAATAAATCTAAAAATCAATAAATCTCGCACATTGTAGGTGGCCAATCCAAAAGCATGAGAGATGGAAATTTGAGAGGCTCCAAATGCAAGCATAACCAAATCAAAGTGAACATCACTCATGAGCATGGTGCCAAATCCAAATTCTATATTCAAAACATGAGCATTTCCCCAATTTTACACATGTCTTTGAGAGGAGAAGGCTCTCTTATTTATACAAAAACATAAGAAGCTACCTCATTAATGGAGGTCCATTATTCTCTCCCTAGATCCCTAGAATATCTCATAGAGTTACAACTCAAATAGGTAATGATGAGACACATATCCTCTTTGACCTTTATCCAAATATTCTTCCATATCTTGAAGGGAAATCGAGTTTGAGCATTGAAGGCCACATAAGGGTGCCTTGGAAGCTTCCAAATGACCTATGCATGTCATGAAACTCAAGTAAATTTTAAGTATTAGCAAGTATATGTCATTTTTCTAAGTTTTAACCATTTAATTCACTTATAATACTAGAAATAATTAACTTTTGGAAAACACAAATGGAACCCATATAATTATGAAAATGGAGGCTAATGAAAGGTTATATGGTCATGGAGTTGCGACATGTGAGTGATTTGTTGGTGATAAAGGTGAAAGTGGATGATATTTTGAATACATTTTGGAGACTCTACACATGCATTACTAACATCCAAAGAATAGTATTACAAACGAATATAATACATGTGTGAAAACGTGCCGGCCTGTTAACAGGCTTATAAACTAAGCAAAAGTTCCAAGACACATCCGTACGCCATTACAACACTAACCCTAATAGCGGGACGTTAGAGCCACTACTCGCTCCTCAAAGAAAATATTACAGACTCTCAAGGCTCTGTGGGAGGAGCCAAGGTGAAAATCCTTTTGCATGTGCAAATCAGGGGTATATATAGCCAAGGCTGAAACTGGCCCTTGTGACTGTTCGACTTCCCTCGTGACTGTTTGACTTACATGACACTTCAACTTTACATGTGAGTCTCTTGGAATTCCATGTTACATTACATTTATTATAACAATATGGCCCACAGTAGTGATGTGGCCAAGATTACTCATGACATGACTCGACAGGACATAGCTGGTATGTTCATGCTACCGCTGGTGTCTATATCGAGCTGCAGTGCTGCTGAGTGATGAATGTGCAGAGTCTTCAACGGTCTTGGTGTTCGCTTGATGTTGCACGTGAATGTCTCTCCTTCACTTGTACTTGGCATGCTCCATGTGTTTGTCTGTTCACGAACAAGTCTCCTAGCATGCGCTCCTTGTTCATTCTGTTTGTTGTCGCGCCATGTCTCATCCGTGTACCTGTAACTGTAGTCACTCATGATGAAGCAACATCAAATCTAGAAATGTACTAGTCTACCATGATGCATTATCTTTCGTTTTCGGATGCAGGTGACTGGGAGAGAGGACAAGGCTTTGAAACCATGCAGAGCACATTTCAGGCCAGGATGTGGGCTTTGGGCACTGTCAATGAAAATTGTGTAGAGATCACTGGGAGGTTGAGATGGGAAGTCTATATCAGTAGTGACTATATGTGAGATCTGGCTCGGCTGGAGGGAAGATTTGCAAAATTTTTCTAGGGAGACAGTGTAGGCAGCAGGGGGACACTAGCAGTGAAAAATACACAGATTCTTCGGGGAGACTGGAAATGAGCTGCAGGAGCTTGTTGGCAAAAACTGCACAGAGATGGGAGGCTGGATTGTAGGACATCCCTACGCATTTTTTGGGTTGAGCAGGATGCTGGGCAGCTGGCAGACAACCCATGAAAAATGCACAATTTTAAGGAGGTGCAACAGGTCGGTTGACAGGGTGACCGGTTGATAGAACTGTGAAAATTTAGAGGACAATGTAGTAACATGCAACGAGTGTCTGTCTGACATGTCTGTGCAATTTCTTCAGTCAGTAGAGGTGGGCATGCTTGGCAGCTTCTGTGCAATTTTTTGGAGGAGTGAGGCCCGGGGTCACTACCCAGTCAAACTATCTGGTTGACCAACTGGAGGCTTGATAGATTTGCTTGCGGGCATTGCAGATTCGATGGCTTGCTGAGAAAATTCTGCATTATTCTGGGTGATAATTAGTCCAGTTGACTCCAGGATTTCACAATGCAGACTACCTGAGAGGCATCCTCAAGGTCTGTGCAATTTTGGGTAGCAATACATGATCACTGAGGGATGAGACTGTATAGTGCAGCTCAATGGAGGTCTAGCTATTGGGGGGTCATCTGATCAACAACGTTTCAGCAAAATGACTAAGTGTGTGAGTGAGTGAACTTGTGCATGCATGACCTTGCGAACACACACTCAACATGACTAAAAAATAAGACACTTTGAACCATCAAGACAACATACACTCAGTGTAACTGACCGACGGGTATGAGCGAAAGCGCGACACTTGAGAAAGACATTCAAACGAACGTGACGACACTTGCGCAATAGTGCTTACAAGATCGTGTGTGAGTGCGATAAATGTTTACATAGCGAGCACAACTCAAACACTACCTTCAACATCACCAGAACGAGGTTGCAAGCATGACATAACAATCGACATGCCGAATATGACAGTTGGTCAAACAAGTGAAAACGAAGCAAGACATGTAGAAGAAAAACATAAAATGACTTTTTGTGTTTGCACACATGCATGTTACTGAGGACAAATGATATGACAATGACATGCAGTCCTGTAAACTCAAATAAGAGGTGTACTTCGAAAGGTTTTCTTTACTTACCATACTTACCCTCAAGATGATCATGCATCCGTCGGAGTTTACAAGTGGTCTTGATCTTTTCCATTACTTGGTTCCTTGGTCCTTCTACTCAACTCCTTGGAAGAGATTTTAGCATGTCACCTTTTCCTGTAGTCATTAAGAGGTATATCTGCATAATTTCAGCAGACGGTGACCGCTGCCAGAATGAGGCCCTGGGAGGCTCGTCTGCGTAGTTTCTACATGCAAGATAGACAGGGCAAGCTGGACATCACTGCAAATTTTTGAGGCACAGGACACTGCTACAGGATGGGGGTCTTGGGAGGACACCTCTATGCATTTTTTGAGTGCAGTGCAATTGGATTGCTCTGTGCATTTTTGGAGAGTAGTGCTAGCTGCCTGATTTCTTTGCACATTTTGGGAGAGTAGTACTGGCTGGGGTCTCTATGGGCTGCAAGGTTTCAACATGCAAGGGAGGTTGGGGCCTTTGCGCACTGCATGGTTTAATTAGGCAAGGGCGGAAGCTTCAAGGTTGCATAAGCAAAGCACACAGTGCTGGGAAGTTGGACAAGGCTTGGTTGCTTGGGAAAATGGCTAAGTGTGAGATCAGTGAAACATATGTAAACATTGATAGGACTTGACTTTGATCGCAGACGAATACTTAGCGGCACAACATAGACCATCCAGAATGCATAATACATACTTTTCTTGATGCAACAACCTTTGTGACAAGAGTCCATGAAGTAAGAGTGTAACATGTTTATGTGATGACGACCACTCATACACACACAATTGCCTTGAATCAAAACAACATTCCTTTTGCATGACAAACAACAACCCCTATGCCCGATGATGACACATGCTGCATAAATATGAGAATGCGGGAAACTCTTAGGATCAAGTAGGGGAGCTTGAAATCATCAACTTACCAATAAGTGACCAAGGATGATCAATCACAAGATCTAAGGTAGGCTCCGAAATTTTCTTGTGAGCCAAAATTTTTGAGGGTGGTTATAGCCACTACAACAGTACTAGAGCAGGTCTTCTTGATATGAGTTGCTTGAGTTAATGCTAACCAGGAACAAGCTCCAAGGTGGTGAAGGAAAACTTAAATCCTTTGATCCATAAGCGGGACATGTACCACGAAGATAAAACATGGAATATGAGGAAGCTTGATTGGAGGAAGAGTGAAATTATCACAAGATCTTCTTCACCATGGCAAAGAAAGTCGACAAGTTGTTTGCAAAATATGAGAAGACAATCAAGCCTGAGAAGAAAAAACTAGATGATCATGCCTCGGTAAATCATGAAGGTGGAGGAGAAGAGCCTCGTCCCTCTCCATCCTCCAGTGAAAGTTATTCTTCTTCCTCTCATCATTCTAACAGGAATCATAGGAATGCATATAAAAAGCCCTTTTTTTAAGATGGATGTCAAGTTTTATTTACCTGTATTTAGTGGAGAATCTAATGCAGAAAATCTATATAATTGGATAAGATAGGTTGAAGTGTATTTCTGCATACAACAAATCAAAGAGGATGACGCCAAGATCTAGCTAGAATCCCTTCGATTGAGTGGCACTGCTCTCGTCTGGTGGGAAGGCAGGCTACAACAAGGTGGTAAGAGTAGTCGTAAACTTCTTTCATCTTGGTCTGTGTTCATTTCTGCTTTAAGAGGACAATTTTACCCATTTGGTTACAAACATAAGGCATGCTAGAATGGTAACATTTGAAACAAAGTAAAGGTCAAATTGTTCATAATTTTACATAGGAGTTTAGAAAAAAAAATTAGAATTGAGTGATCTACTAAACACTTCTGAGATGCTGATGCCAAAATACATTGGCTTTTTGCATAGTTATTTGTGTCATTCATTGTTATTAATTGAACCTAAGTCTCTTGATGAAGCTAGTGTGAAGGATGTGTTATCACTCGAGGAAACTCTCCTAAGTTGCAGCTCAGAGATGCCTGGTAACATATAATCTTCAATATTGTTCTCAGAACTATTGGATTGGATCATGGTTTTGATCAAATCAGATAACCATTTCAGCTCTGTTCTCACTCAAGACATGCATGAACACTCTCACCAATATAAGGCTTTAGACCACTAATGCTCAATAATTTATAGATTCAATGGATAGATGGAGAATATTGACTGTACTAGCAGATTGCATACATAAACACATATGAATGACCAGCTACAGGAAGTAAATAAGACTTGCAAATCTAATTTATCAATGCAGAGATAAGATGATAGTTATCTGGCATTAGACATAATAGAAAACCTGAATAAAGTATTCAAGTGCAAGCATAGAATAGAACAACAAAGAGAATGGACATTGAACATATAATCGCAAAAGAAGCTTATATTGCTAGAATGAAGATGAGAAGCTTGAAGAAACAGAGGAGGAACAATCTCCAGAAGTTTGAACCCTTATTACATCTTGCTTTCAGCTATTTATAGCCTGTTTACAATGCTCCTGAGCTCTAAGGGGCTCAGAGTCTTAATCTATCTAAACTGCCTTGTTAACTGATTTGATGCCCTCTAGGCAAGCATGGGCTTGGAGTTTTCTACTTCTGACAAAAGAGTAATTGCTTTCAGATATTTTGGGTAGTTTGTTACGCTGTCTGTTCCTGTCTTGGCCTCTGTTAGGTAATGGAAATGGTATTCAGGCCTGTGAAATCCCTTTAAATGTTTTCAATGACTGTTTTCTATTTTTACACAGTCACTAATAAATCTTGCCTTCTCTGTGTATTTTGGACTTCAAAAGTCGTCAAAAATAATTTATTAATCTCTCAGGTCTGCCCTTGTTTCCATCGCAAGTCGCAAAAAGCCTGCTTCTATGTATTTTGCTCGTATTATGAAATACGCGAAAAACACTGAAAATTTATGAAAAAATGGCTTTGGCGGACTTCAGATATTATATATTTCACTTTTGGACCCTTTCGAGTTCGGGCTTCATTGCAATCGGCACTGGCCAAAGGTTCCTTTGTATTTCATTTAAACAACGGAAACACACAAAATACATTGAAAACAGGCCTTCCCGCAGACTTCAAAGATTATATATTTTCATTTCAGAAACCCATCAGGTCTGGGTTCCATGGCTATCGCACTGCCCCTGTTTCCCTTTGTATTTCGTTATATAACGAAATACATGGAAAATGCATTAAAACCGGCCTTTCCGTGAACCTAAAAATTTATCAAATATCACATATAATGCCGTCGGGTCCAACTCATTGGGTTGCACACATGCCTGTGCATAGGCCCCGCCCCATGGTATAGTGCCGATGTGATATAGCGATGCAATAAATTGCAATCGCGCATTGCTCACTCCCCGGGTCCTTCATATAGCATGGCACATGCTCCCTGCTGATAGCGATATTGCTGATATTAGTGATTGACATATCGCTCGGCCTGATCTCATCATGAATCTACTCCGAATACCTCTGACGGCCACCACCGATGTGATTAGCCACTTAGATCTGGGCCGTTGATCGGCCAAATCTAATGAAAGCTATGCATTTCCATGTTTATGCTTGCAATACTTTGTTTTTTCAATGTTTTGGAGTGTTTTAGCCTCCCGATAGTGTTTTTCTGCCCTTCCAATGGCTCTTGACATGTGATGGTTTTGCTCTTTGGATGATCTTAGTGAAGATTTTGAAGACTTTAAGAGAAAATTTGGATCCACTGGCATGATTTTGCTGGTTTTCCCACAAGGCTAACACTGGCTCCTTCTGGGGATGAAATCCTCCCTGTGAGGTTTCAAGGATCACAGATCATTATCTTTCCTATAAAACAAAAATCAAATCTTCCTTCTAGTGTTCCATTGGGCATGGAGTCTATTTTGTAATGAAATAAAAATTGGAAAAACATATTTACAATGACAAGGCTTTAAAGCCTTAAATGAAATAAAGTTTCAAGAACCGCCCATTTACTGGGCTACCAAAAGTATCTCCTCCTTCCAGACTGTGTAGAATGAATGTATTGTTTTGCTGAATTTGAGCGATGACAAATGAACGTATCCATAAGGAGTCAAACTTGACATGATTACCTTTCTTTTCCTTAAATGCATCCCATTTAAGCACCCAGTCACCAACTTGGAAATTGTCCACTTTTGCCTTCCTGTCAAAGGTTTCTTTGATTTTTTTCTAATGAGCCTTTGACTTCTCAACCAGCTACTCTCTGATCTGTTGTAGTTCGACCAGTTTATTCATTCTTCTTACCATGTCATTCTCTTCATCTTGTTCTTCTCGCAAGAATTTAGCCACAGGGACAATCAACTGGATAGGGAAAACATCATCAGTGCCATAAACCAGTTTAAATGGAGAATTCCCTATGGATTTTTTGATGGTAACTCTGTTAGCCCATAGTGCAAAGTTCAACTTGGAATACCCGCTCTTTTTGTTGTCCTTGTTAGAATATTATATATTACGGAGCAATGGAACACATAAAATATTGTGGAAATATAAACACAGAAAAAACGCACAAAACAAGAGAGACACATATATACGTGGTTCACCTAGTTTGGGCTACGTCCGCCCTGAACAGCCAGTCCTTCCTTTCTATTATCTAGCAAAATGAAGAGACACAAACTACAACAAATCCGCTATAATATCCTCTGTCTTCTCTCACAGTTTCACCTCTCTGTTTCTCGCTCACACAGAATACACATCTATCTCACAGCCTCAAATACAATGCCCTCATACAAAGAGAGGGGTTTCCTTCTAGGGAAAAAAACCCTAAACTAAACATAAGTTCTACCATCAGATCATCTGCCTAATGAACAGCCCAGATTGACTATAAATTACTATGCTTTTACAAGGCAAATTTACATCTGTTTTTAGCTTCGGGGGCACTGCCCCCGAGCCCTCGCTGGGCCCCGAACCCCCTAGCCGGGGGGGATCGGCCCCCACGGAACCTGGCAGGGGGGAAAAGTCCCCCCCGTACCCCCCCGCGTGGAGGGGTTTACAAAACTTCCTGGGGTATACATCCGGCTGAAACAAAGACCTCTGAACAATCATGCTCCACACACAACAGTCCTCTAACAATTTTTTGATTAACCTTACCAGACTCTTATTAGATGATTTTGCTAGGGCATTGCCTTGAGGCTAATATGAGGTAGAATGCACCACTTGAATGCCCATGGATTCAATCATGTCCATCAATTATTTTTCCTTGAAAGCTACTACATTATCAGTGACTAGTTTGGTTGGGCAACCAAATCTAGTGAAAATATTCTCATTCAAGAACTTTATGACAACTTGATGATTGGAATTCTTAGTGGGTATAGCCTCAATCCACTTGGTGAAATAATCAGTGGATAATAAGATCCATTTGTGTGGGCCACTGGAATGTGGGTTGATCTCACCTATAAAGTCTCACCCCCACTGCTGGAAGGGACCATTGACATGTACTGGCTTTAAGGGAAGAGATTTTAGCTGCCGTCTTCCTGCAAACCTCTGACACTTGTCACAAGCTTTCACAAAAGAAAACACATCAGAGAAAAGAGTAGGACAATAATACCCAACCCTCAGGATTTTGTGGGCTATGGTTTTCCAATAATGATGCCATCCATAGATGCTAGAATGGAACTGGTGTATGACCTCCACAGATTGTTCTTTATCTAGACATCTCAAGAGGATTCCTGATGGGTCTTTCCAATAAAGTAGATTTTTATTAATGCAGAATTTGGCTAATTTGAGTTTAATGGCTTGGGCTTAACTTGAGCTAAGCCCTGGAGGGACTTTTAGCTTCTGCAAAAAATGAACTATGTTGGAATACCATTCATAGGTGGCTAGATTTTCAGCTAGAGACTGATTTTTATGTTGTTCTTCTGCTGCTCCCTCTGTCTGCTCATCATCTGAATTTAGACCCATGCAATTTATGTCTAACAAGCTGCAATTTTCTTCAGCCATAAGTTTAGCCAAGCCCTGACCTTTAACAAGCTTAGTGGGCTTCACCTCTATGTTAAACTCTATGAATTTTGCAATCCATTTAGACCTCTTTCCATCAATATGTGGTTGAGTTAAGACATCTTTTACTAAGGCTGAAGGTAAATATGCAACTAATTTGGAATGAAGAATATAAATTTTGAATGCCTTTAAAGATTTTATGATAGCATAAGCTTGTTTCTCAATAAGGTCATACCTTAGTTCAACATCCCTTTAATTTTTTCTAAAAAAGGCCACGGGGTGCTCTATGCCTTCATCATTTTTCTGCAACATAACTGCTGCAGATGTATCATAAGAGGCAAAAGAGATAATACAAAACTCCTTAGTGTAATCTGGGCTGATTAGGGTGGGAGCTTCCATGATAGCTTGTTTGATGGCTTCAAAAGAGCTTCTTGAAGCATTTGTCCATTTTATTTATGATCCTTTCTTTAGCATGGAAGTGATGTGCTTTACAAGCTCTGCAAAGTTTGGAATGAACCTCCTTACAAAGTTTATCTTACCCAGGTAGGATTGAATGTCCCTTTTTGACCTTGGGATGGACAATGTATAAATGGCTTGAACACTTGCTGGATCAATCTTCACACCTTCAGCATAAACAATATGTCCCAGAAGTTTGCCTTCTTCTAGAGAAAACTGTGACTTCTTTGGGTTCATTGAAATTCCAAATTGTCTGCACTTTAGGAAGACCTTCTTCAAATGCTATAAATGGTCTTTGTGGCTACTGGAGAAGACTGTTATGTCATCAAGATAAATAAGGACAAAATTATCCTTCTCTCCCATGAAGGCTATGTCCATGGCCCTCTGAAAAGTAGCCCCAACATTCATCAGTCCGAAAGCATCTTAAAGAACATGAAAGTGCCCCAAGGGCAGTCTTTTCCTAATATTCTGGATGTACAACAACCTGATTGTAACCTAAAAATCCATCTAATAAAAACATGACTCTGGCCCCTGAAACTCTTTGCAGCAAGTGTTCCATCTTAGCCACGGGGTAGTTATCTTTTTTAGAGCACTTGTTCAGATTTCTGAAGTCAACACAAAGCCTGATTTCTCCATTTTTCTTTCTCATTACCACAAGGTTAGCTATCCATTTTGAATACCTTAGGGGAAATATGATTTTGGCATCCAACATCTTCTTGATCTCTTTCTCAATCAAAGGCAATAAGAGAGGGTTGATAGGTCTTAATGTCTGCTTAAAAGGGGTGGTGTTCTTTTCCAGTGGAATCTTATAATGAATGATGTTCGTATCATAGGTTTTAAGATCACTATACTCCCAGGAAAAAAATATCAGCGAATTGCTTCATGAGGGTGCAATACTTGGAATTCTGGGCAGAAGACAAATGAGTGGACAAATTGATGAACTTCGGATGGGCTAGGATTCCTATATTGTGTTTACAAACAACAGACTCATTTTTTGTTTTGGCAGGCTTATAAGGCACATTGTTATGGTTGAACAATTTCTCTAGAGGCACCAATCCTTTTAGTATATGATTACTAGGCAGCTGGACGATGCTTCCTCAGCCGACCTCGTTTTTTAGCTTGGACTGGTTGCGTTCTCCATGGTTTCATTTTCTTGGTCGATGTGCATTTCAGCAAATTCCTCAACAACTTGTAAAAACCTGTTAATTTTCTCATCGTCTTCAAAAAATCTCCAATATTTGATGTTGTCAGGTAGAGACGATCTATATTTTACCTGAACCTCATATGTCAATTTAGGAGGCAAAGGCGGAATAAACATGCTAGCAGACACAACAAGGGAGTCGACACGCTGGTTCTTCATTCTCAAAATATAATAAATGGTGAAATTATTAAAATAATCCTTGAGCCTCCATACCTCATCTCTGTATGCTTTCAACCTTGGATGCTTTGCTTGAAACACTTTATTGACCTGCTGAATGATGAGGTGTACATATCCAAACACTTTCAGGCCTTTGATACCCATTTCTTTAGCAACGCTTAAGCCCAAAATCAAAGTTTCATATTCTGCTATGTTATTTGTGACCTGAAAGGTTAATTTGAAAGATAAATCAATGTATTCATGTGTGGGGGACATAAGGACTACACCCGCCCTAGCAGCTTCCTTAGAGCAAGCTCCATCAAAGAACATGTCCCAAATCTGTGGGCCTTCTTCCTCAACGATTTGGCAAACTGGTTTTTTAAGCTGCGTGGAGGCCAACTGGGATTCTTCAATATGAATAATACATGCTCCAAAATCAGTGTCAACAACATAGATGGGATTATTAGTAGGGTTCTTCTCATTGTTGATGATCTAAGCCAACTGTGCATCTTTGTATAATCTCTTGCTCTCACCTCTGAAAACTGGGACAATAGCATAGGCCAGATCATTTTGTAATGATCCACCTAATCACTTGATCTAACCTCTAGAAAGAAACATGCAAAACTTGGGAGGTACATCTGCTACCACAATATCCATCATCATGCTTTTCATAGGCAGCTGAGACAAAGTGATGGCTAGGTCCTTGATTAATCCTGGACAGTTCACTTTTCTAGAGTCAAAAGAGAACAGGTCATGATAAGGCTTGGTGATGTCAAGACCCAAATCATCCATGAAAGCCTTGGACATTAGATTATGGCTGGCTCCAATGTCCAAAAGACAGTTGTGAAGGATTTTTTCATGAATAGTCAGAGAGACATAGAATGATGGGGAGTTGTCTTCACAATTTTCAATCATTGGGATGAGAATAACAACTAGCTTGTCATATTGTAGATTTACATGGTCAGTGGAGGCTTGGATGGCTTTAGGCTCAAGGGCCTCGAGGATGTATCTTTTGAAGGACTCATTCTTCACTAGTTCAATCAGAGGCATAGGTATTCTTAGCTTCTGAATTTCTAATTGAAAACTAAAAGGAGAAGGAGACTTGTCAAGGCCTCTTACCTCATGAGCTGGAGCTTTGAGGATGATGGGATCAATTGCTGGTTGTTTTTGCTTATTAGCTTGCTGTACTACAGGGAAAACAACTCTTTGAAAAAGAGTTTCCATGGCATTATTTATCTTTGACCTTAAATTATATCTTTACTGATTTATAGTTTGTAGAATAGCTTTACCATCCCATTCTTGGCTGTCAATCTGGTCATTGCATAATGACTTTTCATAGGCAGCTGAGGTCAAAAAGGAAGCATTTCCTTTGTCTTCCAGACAATGGATCTCATCATCTTCTTTAAACTTCTCTTCTTCCATGACTGCATTTTGAAAAGGAGCCTTCACCCTTTGGTCTTCATTTGCATCTTTGTTTCTTTGCAAAATCTGCAACTGCTCATTAGTTCTTATATATGGATTTGGATTTCTAGGAGAAAAGGTATTAGGCACTCTTCCTTTCCTTGAGTGCTGCACAAACTTTAATTTGGAGATTTCAGAGGCTAATGAATCGATCATTTTGGTCATTTTATCTATCTTAGGATCAGAGGATGATGAAGACTCACCCCTTTGTCTTCTTTTATCAACATTTCCCTTAAGCTTCTCTGCAACCATGATGTTTGATTCCACTTCCAAGGCTGCATCCTGCATGTCAGCCAAAGTAGCACATCACCTCTCTCTCAATGGTAGGCAGAAGTTAGAGCCAAAAGCACTGGCATAGGTGAGTTTAACAGAGGTAGTAGTGGTTTTTACTTCAGTTGGTATCTTGCTGTACATACGATTAAACCTCTTATTAAAATCAGACAACAACTCACCATTTTCCCTCTTTAAGTTCCCAAACTCAGTGTGGTAGTAGAGGAGATCCTTCTTATCCCCCCAATGCTTTAGGAATGCATCATCTAAAGCTTCAATATCTACTATAGATCTTGGGGTTAGTTCTCTGAACCATTTTCTAACCTCTCCATCTAGGCTTTGGACAAAGACCCTCATCCACACATCATCTTCACTAATGTCCAGATTTTCAGCATAGCTATAGAATGACTCAAGATGTTCTTCAGTAGTAACACCTTCAGTCCTAGTGAACTTAGGCTTATATTTATGATATTCTCCAGTAGGCATGACATTCAGAGGAGTGGGCAGTATTAGAGGTCCATACCTGGCAACTATGATTCTTTCGATTTTGGTAGGTGCTTTTGGAGCTGCCATAGCTTTGGTGGCTAAAAGAGTACTGGTAGTCTGAATAATAGAGGGCTGAGGAGTGATTGACAGGACTAAAGGAGTATGATGGATAGGAGGTGAGGTTTCCTTTGGGCTTACAACAAAAGGAGAACCTAAAGAATAAGGAGCTTTATGAATCTCTGGGAGTTTTTCTTCACTGCTAGTATTAGATGCTATAATCTCAACATGTATTTGTTCTATTACAAGCCTTTCTTGAAGAGATATAGAAGATTGTTTAGGTTTACCTGAACCTGATGCTCCTTTCTGCAATGCCTTTCTCTCTTTGATGATTTTTCTAGGGTCAGGTACTAGGTCAGCTTGTAGCTTTCGAGGATTTCTCTGAGTATGCCTCACAAACTAAGCCAGAACTATGATGTGGAGTTGCCAAGAGGTTCGACCTCCAGTAGAGTCGCCAGATAGATGATTACAACCAAAAAAGTGCCCAGACTTTGTCTATCATCAAAGTTGGATCTATGTCGTTTCCCAGGGAAGCTGAGATTCAGTTTCCTCTCCCCGACAATGGCGCCAATTATGTTATCACTCCAGGAAACTCTCTTAGGTTGCAGTTAAGAGATGCCTGGTAACATATAATCTTTAATATTGTTCTCAGAACTATTGGAATGGATGATGGTTTGGATCAAGTTAGATAACCATTTTAGCTCTATTCTCACTCAAGACATGCATGAACACTCTCACCAATATAAGGCTTTAGACCACTAATGCTCAATAATTTATAGATTCAATGGATAGATAGAGAATACTGACTGTACCAGCAGATTGCATACATAAACACATATGAATGACCATCTACAGGAAGTAAATAAGACTTGCAAATCTAATTTATCAATGCAGAGATAAGATGACAGTTATCTGGCATTAGACACAACATAAAACCTAAATAAACTATTCAAGTGCAAGCATAGAACAACAAAGAGAATGGAAATTTAACATATAATAGCAAAAGAAGCTTATATTGCTAGAATGAAGATGAGAAGCTTGAAGAAAAAAAGGAGGAACAATCTCCAGAAGTGTGAACCCTTATTACATCTTACTTTCAGCTATTTATACCCTGTTTATAATGCTCCTGAGCTCTAAGGGGCTCAGAGTCTTAATCTGTCTGATCTGCCTTGTTAACTGATTTGATGCCCTCTAGGCAAGCATGGGCTCGAAGTTTTCTGCTTTTGACAGAAGAGTAACCACTTTTAGATATTTTGGGTAGTTTGTTGCGCTGTTTGTTCCCTTCCTGACCTTTGTTTGGTAATGGAAAGGGTCTTCAGGCCTGTGAAATCCCTTTAAACATTTTCAATAAATGTTTTCTTTTTTTACACAAAAAACGCTGCAATCATTGATAAATCCCGCCTTCTCTATGTATTTTGGACTTCAAAAGTCCTAAAAAATAGTATATTAATCTCTCGGGTCCGCCCTTGTTGCCATTGTAAATCGCAAAAAGCCTACTCCTGTGTATTTTCCTCGTATTATGAAATACGCAAAAAACACTAAAAATGTATGAAAAATGGCTTTGGCAGACTTCAATATTATATATTTCACTTCCCGGACCCTTTTGGGTCCGGGCTTCATCGCAATCGACACTGGCCAAAGGTTCCTTTGTATTTCATTTAAACAACAAAAACACACGAAATACATTGAAAACAGGCCTTCCCATAGACTTCAAAGATTATATATTTTCATTCCAGAAACCCATCGGGTCCGAGTTCCATCGCTATCGCACTGCCCCTGTTTCCCTTTGTATTTCGTTATGTAACGAAATACATGGAAAATTCATTAAAACTGGCCTTTCCATGGACCTGAAAATTTATCAAATACCGCATATAATTCCATCGGGTATGGATCATCGGGTCGCACACATGCCTGTGCATAGGCCCCACCCCATGGTATAGTGCCGATGCAATATAGCGATGCGATAAATCGCAATCACCATGTTGCTCACTCCACGGGTCCTTCATATAATATGGCATATGCTCCCTGCCGACAGCGCTGATATCGGTGATCGGCATATCGCTCGGCCCGATCTCATTGCAACTCTACTCCAACTACCTTCGATGGCCATCGCTGATGCAATTAGCCACTTAGATCTAGGCCGTTGATCAGGCATATCTAATGGCAGCTATGTGTTGCCATGTTTATGCTTGCAATACTTTGTTTTTTCACTGTTTTGGAGTGTTTTAGCCTCCCAATAGTGTTTTTACGCCTTTCCAAGGGCTCTTGGCATGTGATGGTTTCTCTCTTTGATGATATTAGTGAATATTTTGAAGACTTTAAGAGCAAATTTGGATCCACTGGCATGATTTTGATGGTTTATGGAGACCTTCAAGAGCATATTTGGATCCATTTTTAGGCCATTTGCCCGCAAGGCTAATAGGATGTACATCTTGAAAGTAGGGAGAAGCATGAGAAAGGTGACCACCTGAAAAGGGAAACAACAACCAATAGAAGAGAAGCAAGGACCTCTTGTACTCATTATGAGAAATAAGGGCATGTTGAGGAGAATTACTGGAAACTGCATCAAGAATTGAGACCTAAGAGGAATGATAGAAAAGAGAAGCAAAAGATAGTTGCAACTGTGCAACACGACGAAGAATTTGAATTAGCGAATGATGAGAAGATCACAATTGTGATATTTGTAGGTGGTGGACCAATTGACCTGGGATCAGACTCAGGTGATGAAATGAAGATTGCATCTCTTGGGGTTGCAGCAGATGGACCCATCGACTTGGGTTTTGATTCATGCAATGAGAGAAATATTTCAGCAGATGTTGTGCCAAAAATGAAAAGGGAAACTAATGTGCCATGGCTTCAAGAACTCGAAGAAATCAACCAAGGAATTCAGGTAGAGAATGTTGAACTAAGGAGAATCCTACAAGAAGAAGATAAGGATAAACAAAGGTTGCAACGTCAGTTAAAAGCCAAGAAGGAGGCCTTGAAAAAGTTGCAGAATAACAAGCTTGAGGTAAAAAGTGAATTTTGAATTTAATGAACATTTTATGATGATGATTTCACTGCTTTTCAGAAGCATACTACAAGAATTGGATCAATTTTTTTGAAGAAAATGGGGTATCAAGAAAAGGGCCTCGATATTGAGGACCAAGGCATTGTGAATCCCGTCAAAGCGGAGGAATTTACTCATTATGCAGGAATTTAATATGCCAAAAAAATGGTTGGGGAAAGCTCCAAGACAATTAACAACCAACGAATGATAGATGATGAGAGAACTTCATCACATTCCAGTGATAGTGAGGGTTCCAAAAACACTCATTAGAGGTGCACTAGGAATAAGCGTTCCAAGACGATCCATAAAGTTTGGAGGAGAAATAATTATTGTAGTCACTGCAACGAGGGTGGACACCAAAGAGCCACATGTCAGATGCTCTAGAAAGCACCTATGAAGAAACCATCGGGAAAGGTTGTTCATTAAATGAATTAGCTCTAGGATGATGACCCTTTCACTTTGTTGAGTAAGAGATGGTTTTACCAGATATAGTAGCTTTTCATGGCCACATTTTATAAATCATGTGTTGCAAATAATTGTAAAAGTGATGATGTGTTTTCCATCATTTATTAAAGCGACGATGATGTTTTTGGCCTTTTGTTGATAGTTGTGGTATTGGTTTCTATTATGATGTAGACTTGACCAAAGAGTGTGTGTTATAAACTCTTGGAAATTATGGGTTTGCTTGAGTCATTTGTGGTTATGTATGTGATTGCAAAGAATGTACCATATTTGCATGCATTAATACAAATGTTTAAAGTATGGCTTGACAAGGAAACAGGCAGTGTGCAAGATGTGTTCATGCGTTTGGAGGACCAAAATCTCCTCAGTGGGGAGGAATGATCTAGGTGGCTCCAAAAATGCTCATAATCCAGAAATAGCTCAAAAATCGAAGTCCTTAGATTGAAGTGAAATTAAGATCAGATCGTAGTGCTCGTCATCCTGATTCCAATGGCGTGAACTACACTCAAATACGAGTTCATATGTTCAAGTTATAGCTGGTCAAACTTGGCTAAGTGGAAGTCACAAACGTGACAAAAATTTAGCAGAGTCCTCGTTCACGAAATTTGGCCACAAGAATGGGTGGATTTTTTTGCGTCCTTAAAATGTCTGATAACCCCAATTTTTTTTTAACAATTCATTAAGAAAAAAAGTGGGGGGAGGGGGGTGGAAAGCCACCACCCCCGCCACCCCACATCACGACATGTATAACCATATTATATGGTTGGCGGGTGGTCAAACCCATGGGGGCTTCACTTGATGAACCTCTGACATATCACGTGCGTTCATGACATACTAAATGTTGGGCACCAAATTGGCCTATCTTTTCCTTGCATTTCCACTCCTCTTTTCATCCCTTTTGTATTCATTCACATACATTTACTATGTAAAACTATGAGGTAATTACCCTTTATCATCTCTTGGGATATTTAATTAATGAAGTAGAGTCATGAGGGTTTTACCTATGCGAACCACTAAAACATGTTATGGCCGCAGATTATGGAGCGCAAGTGTTGACCGCACGAGATATTGTAGTAGTTCCATGATTTACAGTAGCTGATCAACCATGATGAAACAACATAACCAATTTTCAGCGTTTCTCAACCTGTTTTGGATCATTCCTGTTCTCGCTCTCTTTGCGCTAGTGCTGTGTTGAAATGATGTATATCTTTGGGCATATAGTTGCTAGGTTTTGGGGAGAGATGTTATTTCCGTTTGTGCTGTATAAAGGACAGGTAATTCCGGTATCAGGGGAGCCAGACCCTACATTGTATTGTAACAACATTGTTTAGATTAATAAAATACAACCCTTTTTGCTGGTCTATCTTTCGCTGTGAGTGACGCGGCCCTGATTAGAGAGTTGGGCCCACTCTTCTGATCAGGTTGATGCAGGAGCATCCAGACCCAGCCAACAATGTGATGGAATGGTCACATGTTGTGGCTTCACAGGGTGAATTTCATTACTGTGTGTTAAAATCTAGTTTACTGAGGAGGTCGATTTCAAAAATAGTTAATTATTATTGTAATAAGTATGTCTATCTTATTGATAAGATTTTTTATAACAGGTGTGTGTGAGTGCCAATAAATAGGAGAGTTTGTTTGTTAGAATTTTAAAAAATTAGAAGATTTCGTTGAATTAGCTCATAATAAAAAAAGGTCGATAAGGTAAGAGAAGGATATACTGGTGTGTGTATAGTTTTTGAGTGTGGAGCGAAAAGCTTAGATTTTAGGGAGATTGTGACAGTATGTATGGGAGTTATTGATTTCTGGAATAATTGGGAAAAAAAAACAAGGTTCTCTTTGTTTTTTTTTTGAGTATTATGAACATAATTATATTCTATACAATTCAAATGACAAATGGTGCAAATTCGAGTTTGATGTCTGCACAATTGATTAGGGTGTGCGATCTGTGTGTAATTTTATTTAGCTGAAGAGTTCTTGTGTTAATGAAATCTTGGTGCTGTTAATAGTAGCGAACTAAGAGAAGTTTAATACAAAGAAAAAGCAGGAAAGATTCCGTGAATCTCCTGGAGCAGATTGACTAATATATTAAATGGTTTTGTAATTCGTTGGTTCTCTTGATTATTAGCATCAGATCGTCAAGAAATGATCCAAAATCGCGCCATATAGTCACAGATCCAGCTGCAGAATTTGTGGATTGGGTTGAGATGATATTGAATCTGAAAGATATCGCAATATTATAGGGAAGTCGTTGTCCAACTGTTGTAATACAACAATTCTGATCTCTGATTGAGGTAGCATCGGAAAAATTGTAACCAACACATTGCATAGTGTTGATTGTGAATGCGATTCAATTTGAATCACATCGCATTAGAATGGTGGAGGTGGTCTACTGTTGACGAAGTGACATTTAAACTCAGGAAATTGAGATTGCTGATGTCATTGTGTTAGAGCTGTAATGAATGCCAATAGCTTATAAAGGGAATGGAGACTGCCGATTAGCAGATCTATTTAAAGTGTGGGACTGATCATATCTGTGAAGCGTTAAATATTGGTTCTCACGTTATCATCTGCGTAGTGTTTTATTGTGAAGACCTGTGTTAACAAGAGGATTGAAGCAGCCTTAAATGGTGTTAAACCCAGTGTTAGCGATGACCCATTTGTCAGAAGCTGTGTGCGGAAGGTTTAATTGAATCAAGGCACATTTTGTTTTATTGTATGATGGGCGCATTGTGCCATTGAAGCCATACAGAGATGGTGATTGCAATTGTGATTGGTTTGTTCGATCTACTGGATCTGAGCGTAAGAATCCTCATAAAATTCTGTTGGTAAGTGCATTCAACACAATTTATGAATACAGTTAAGGGTTGGCTATTTGCAATCTCATTTAAGGGGGGGATCGATCAGATTTGAAATTATTGTGATGAATTTGAAATGGGTATAAGTTGTTAAATGGTTTAAATGGATGGAAGTATGAATCAGTGTACAGACAGGGAAATGAAAGGGACAGTGAGGTAAGTTTAAAGCGAATTGCTTAGTATTATTGCAAAAGGGTGACACGGTTACAATTTAATTGAAATTGAAATATGAGTTCAATGTATATTGAATCATGAGTACTGAATATTTAATTTAAGCTTCCAAAAAATAGTGTATGAAATTGCCAGCAATCAGAATTTGTATATGGACAGTTTTGATGTATTCATTTTAAGATGGAGAAAAGTGCGATTCTGGGTATTGCAGGTTTAACTCTGTGTCAATTTTGGTATCAGAGCTTGGCTCTGTTGAAATTGAATATATTTGTTTTCTGAATGAAGTTTAGTACGAGATTGTAGCTGTGAGGAAATCCATTCAAAGCAGAGGTGACAGCATCAGAAAGAGTGAAGACTGCAGCAATATAAATCAAGGGAAGCCGTGAGAGAAGAACCATATGCGTTCTTAAAAGCAGAAGTGGCAGTGAACCTGAAGATTCCAACAAGAGATTGGACAAAGAGGACAATTGAAGTGTCTTCGAAAGAGAGAGTGAGAGATTGCAGAAGCCTAGAAGAGCAAAGGTGTTGCTCAGGAGAAGATTCCAGATAGGGGATCATGCTTACCAAAAGACTGAGTGAGGAGAGCTTAGTGAGGTAAGATTGCAGTAAGAAGGACTTACTGTTGCAGAGGCTTGTTGCAAAGGTGCAAGGAGATCATGGAAAGAGAGGAGCAGAAAATGACTACAGATAGTCATAGCAGAACTTCACAAAGAAGCCACAGTAGAAGGGAAGATGCCAAAGCAAATGGCATGAGGATAAGTCAAGAAGAGTTTGACCGAGAGAAAGCCGAGATAGATTTCCAGATTGGAATATTGATGAAGATGCTGCAGAAAAGTGTTTGGACCATGAGAAAAAGAGTAAAGTGGCCAAGGCTACGAGAAAGGAGAAATCAGCAAGTGAAGTCAGAGATAGTAGAATAATTGAGAAAGATTGAGCAGATATTGAGTGCTCAAGAGGAATCAGAGAAACTCAGAGAAGCAGAGGTAGAATTGGAAGTTTCCATTTGCAGACCAGAACAGGGTGAGATGTTAGGGAAAGAGGATAATGAGAGGTCAGCTGAAGATCTCATGGACTATTGGCAGAGTCCAGAACAATTCGAAGATATGTTGACAAAGGAAGCAGATGAGGCAATGAAACCTTGTGATTTTAATTCTCACAGTTTGTGTATGTTTGCAGGATATGCAGAGATTGACGGATAGTCGATTGAAATTTTCACAACCAAGAATGATGCTCTTGAGGTAAAATGTGATGAAGAATCCTTTTTAGAGGAAGAAGGTGTTGATCATTTGCAACAAAAGGAGTTCATAGATGAAATCCTGTTTGACGTGAAACGGTCAAATGAGGTTGATATAGACCAGCAGTCTAAGGACAATTCCATGGTGGGACTACAAAAAGGTAAACCAATGAATTTGTTTAATGGAATTGATGAAAGATGTTTACAATATGATAATGTGGAAAACAGGTCAACTCAGGAGGATTGTCAAGAAAAGAATGAAGCTGAGAATGGAAATTGTGATGATCTGCTGGAGAGATTTTACAAGGAGATAGAATTCTTGGAAAAATTACTCGAGGAACCCAAAGGAGAAACAAAGCTTACAGAACCTGATGGAGGAAAAGGTGTGGAAGACAACATTACTAAATATGATGCTGAAATCAGAGAAATTGAGCAGCAATTATATGAAGGTGAGATGAAAGATCAGAAGCAGCAAGGAGGTTATGTCCTCAAAGGCATAAAAGAGACAGAAATATTAACTCAGCAAGATGAATGTGGAAGTAACCAGAAATTTGGAAGGAATGATCAGCTACATGAGAATGAGGAAAGCATTAAATTGCAGAAGCGTAGAAGCTGGCAGCAGAATGAAGAACCAGAAATTGGTCTGGTAGTACAAAGAAAGATAAGTGAAGATCGAAGATACAGATGGAGACTGAAGAAAAGGGTGAAGTGGAAGCTATTGCAACAGAGGTTGAATGGCAAGCTGATGAATGAGTTCAGGAAACTAGAACAAATTCATATTGATTTGAAGTCACTGCAAGAAGGATCCGCTGAAATCCAAAAGATCTATGATGGAGGATTGGTGCTTGAAGCATCAAAACAAAATGGAAGGTATTGTATTTTGAAAACTGAAGGTTGTTTTGTGTTTGCAGGTCATATTGACTTGAGGAAAGACAAACAGTTATTGAAGACTGTTGAAGAAATGACTACTCATAGTCATATGCAGAATAAGGAGGATGGCAAAAGAATTTTTGAGTTCAAAGGATACACTGAGTCACTGAAGGTCATTGATCTTGAAGCAAGCCAGAGTGCAAGAGGACTAAAGACAGCTATTGCGGACAATGCAGCCAGTAAATATGGTGCAGAACTTTTGAGAGAACTTCCAGATGAGATGGTAGATTTGCATAAGTCGAATCTTTTGATGAGGAAGCCAGCAAGGAATGATGAAGTTATGAATGAGGAACCGGAAGAAGAACCTGGGAAAAGGCATTTGTACATTTCAGAAATGTATATGGAAGATTATTGGCACAAAGATTATGATGTTCTAATTCAAGAACACAATCAGTTGCAGCATAAAAGTATTCAGCACACGAGGAGTAAAAGGGACAATGAATTGGATGAGTTGTGGAAACTCATACTACAACATTCTAGTAAAACAAATAAGAAAGGAAGATTGGCTGGAAGAAATAGTACAGGCGAAGGGAATGGAAAATTGCAAATTAGAGTAAGCAAAACAACAACGAAATATGAGAAAATGACAGCAGCAGATAGTGAAGCATTGCAGCACAAAGGCGAAAGACTTGAGGAACAAACAACAACAGCAGTAATCAAGGACAAACTATCAAACCAAGTATGGGATCCAGGAGGACACAGGCATGAAATGCATGATCAGGAGATCATGGTTAATTTAAACTTTGGGAGTCTGATGCAGGAGCATCCAGACCCAGCCAGCAATGTGATGGAATGGTCACATGTTGTGGCTTCACAGGGTGAATTTCATTACTGTGTGTTAAAATCTAGTTTAATGAGGAGGTCGATTTCACAAATAATTAGTTATTATTGTAATAAGTATGTCTATCTTATTGATAAGATTTGTTATAACAGGTGTGTGTGAGCGCCAATAAATAGGAGAGTTTATTTGTTAGAATTTTTAAAATTAGAAGATTTCGTTGAATTAGCTCATAATAAAAAAAGGTCGATAAGGCAAGAGAAGGATATACTGGTGTGTGTATAGTTTTTGAGTGTGGAGCGAAAAGCTCAGATTTTAGGGAGATTGTGACAGTATGTATGAGAGTTATTGATTTCTGGAATAATTGGGAAAAAAAACAAGGTTCTGTTTGTTTTGTTTCTGAGTATTATGAACATAATTATATTCTATACAATTCAAATGAAAAATGGTGCAAATTCGAGTCTGATGTCTGCACAATTGATTAGGGTGTGCGATCTGTGTGTAATTTTATTTAGCTGAAGAGTTCTTGTGTTAATGAAATCTTGGCGCTGTTAATAGTAGCGAACTGAGAGAAGTTTAATACAAAGAAAAAGCAGGAAAGATTTCGTGAATCTCCTGGAGCAGATTGACTAATATATTAAATGGTTTTGTAATTCGTTGGTTCTCCTGATTATTAGCATCAGATCATGGAGAAATGATCCAAAATCGCGCCATATAGTCACAGATCCAGCTGCGGAATTTGTGGATTGGGTTGAGATGATATTGAATCTGAAAGATATCGCAATATTATAGGGAAGTCGTTGTCCAACTGTTGTAATACAGCAATTCTGATCTCCGATTGAGGTAGCATCGGAACAATTGTAACCAACACATTGCACAGTGTTGATTGTGACAGCGATTCAATTTGAATCACATCGCATTAGAATGGTGGAGGTGGTCGACTGTTGACGAAGTAACATTTAAACTCAGGAATTGAGATTGTCGATGTCATTGCGTTAGAGCTATAATGAATGTCAATAGCTTATAAAGGGAATGGAGACTGCCAATTAGCAGATCTATTTAAAGTGTGGGACTGATCATATCTGTGAAGCGTTAAATATTGGTTCTCACGTTATCATCTGCGTAGTGTTTTATTGTGAAGACCTGTGTTAATAAGAGGATTGAAGCAGCCTTAAATGGTGTTAAACCCAGTGTTAGCGATGACCCATTTGTCAGAAGCTGCGTGCGGAAGGTTTAATTGAAGCAAGGCGCATTTTGTTTTATTGTATGATGGGCGCATTGTGCCATTGAAGCCATACAGAGATGGTGATTGCAATTGTGATTGGTTTGTTCGATCTACTAGATCTGAGCGTAAGAATCCTCATAAAATTCTGTTGGTAAGTGCATTCAACACAATTTATGAATACAGTTAAGGGTTGACTATTTGCAATCTCATTTAAGGGGCGGATCGTTCAGATTTGAAATTATTGTGATGAATTTGAAATGAGTATAAGCTGTTAAATAGTTTAAATGGATGGAAGTATGAATCAGTGTGCAGACAGGGAAATGAAAGGGATAGTGAGGTAAGTTTAAAGCGAATTGCTTGGTATTATTGCAAAAGGGTGACACGGTTACAATTTAATTGAAATTGAAATATGATTTCAATGTATATTGAATCATGAGTACTGAAGATTTAATTTAAGCTTCCACAAAATAGTGTATGAAATTGCCATCAATCAGAATTTTTATATGGACAGTTTTGATGTATTCATTTTAAGATGAAGAAGAGTGCGATTCTGGGTATTGCAGGTTTAACTCTGCGTCATATCATAACGTATATAACAGGGAAATGTAGGCAGGCTATTGGATCATCGTAGCTTGATGGAGTGATAGAGACGAAAAGCTTAAGGTTTGATTAAACATAGAGCAGTTAAGAATTCTATATTTAATTTCAATTTGAAAACATAGATATTGCTTATAAGCCAAGACAAAGCATAATTAAACAAATTCATTCTTTCATTTTCTTTAAACAATATAGATGATAATAACATATGGAAAATAGAGATACAACAAGTTGACAAAAATAAAAACATCACCAGTTCGCCTGACACAAGAATCTTGAAACATATTTATGTATTAAAGATATGATCACTTTTAGCCCAGTGAACAACTTTACATCAATAACATGCTTTCTTCATCCAAGTTCCAACATTTGTACTTCGATTTATCAAGTACCTATACAAAATTATCAAAAAATATCTTGAGTGAAAACCTCAAGATCTTTTACAAATTATCCTAAATTGTTTGTAAAAATAGAACAAAAATATAGATAACTGAAGTTGTTGTGATGCTATGGCACTATCTTCGAGGTCTATTGTTGATGACTCGACCTGAAAAAAGTGTTGCCTTGTTGTTGGGGTAAAAACTGTCTTACTCAAGTAATTCACACAATTCTCCCCGTCTTTTTACACTAGTAGTGGAGAATTTTACTAACTTTCTAAAATTTTCATCCACATCATTATACATTTGAAAAGTAGGATTGATGACAGATAAGTGTTTGATCTCATGTTTGATAGACATATCAAAATCCAAAGCTTCCATGAAATATTTGCATGTGATGCTTCATTTGATGCCATCAAACTTTGATTTATCCCTTGCTATGCAGTACAATTGCTGGTGATACTCTTCTAAACTGATCAGCTTGTCTCCAATTCATATTAACCCAAGCAATCCCTTCTGATTAAGCACATTAAATTTCCTGTGAAATTTCTGAATGTTGGACTCCATATTGTGAAATTTATTCTCCAATTGCAGCATAAGGTTCATTTTTGTAAGGATCTTTCTCACTTCCAAAATTGTCTCTATTCTATTTGCAATTTCTAATTCTTCTAATTCTTCCCTTATTTTAGAATTCAAAAGTTTGATGAGAGTAGTAGCTTCACCTGGCTTTTGCCCTAAATCTGCTTTTACTTCTTCAATGACCTCTATATTAATTCTTCCTCCTAAAGATAATTTGAATTGAGGGCCATATTTCAGTCATAGCCTCATTTATTTCTATCCATATGCTCCCCTTAGCCTGTGCCAATGTCTGTGACATTCCTTATTCACTTTTTAATTGCTCAATCTGATGTGTTAACCTATGTGTTTAATGCAATTCTGTCAAGTATACACTGTCAACCTTTAGTTTCTGCTCCTGAAGGTTCTTCAACTGAGTTTTCAGCTTCTCAATTTCATGTTCTCTGATTGAGAGGTCATACATTGCCTTGATAAGTTCCTCTAAAGAATTTGTTGATTTCCCCTCAACTGTAATGGTTGCTAAAATGGATGCCCATGTTGCTGATGTAGATGAAATTGGGACTGTTGCCAATGGAACTGCTGCTAATTGTGTTGTTTGTTCCCTCTCTTTTAGAAACTTCTCTATTTCAACCTCCATCGCCTTAATTTGTCCAATCTGTTCAATTAGGATCATGAACATATTTTCCTTTTCCTTCTCAATCTCCCCAACTTCCTTAGTTTGTGTGTCTTCTGTGGATGGAAGATTGAGATGTTTCTTGAGTGTTGCAATATCAACATTCTTCCTTTTGATAATTTGTTCTACTGCTTTCACATCGTTGGGATCATATCTTGGTTTGGTTACAAGGTCTTCCAATGATTTGATTTTTGTATCTTTGGCTAGAGAGGAGACTTTTTTCTAACTTAAGCTAAGATTGGATATTATTCAAAGAGGCTTGAAGCTTAGAAGCTGCCATTGTTGATGTAGTCAATGTAGAGTACAACATCTCCCTTGTTTGTTTGTGCAAGTCTATATGTTCAATTGGATGAATTTGATCAGTGCTGAAGGAAAAAATAGATTTCCTATAGTCTTTAAGGGTCTTTGGGAAAGGAATTTGAGCCTATAGAAAGACTATCTGTATTTTCCCTTTTTCTATGTCAAAGAAAGATAGTAGCCTATGTTGTGAGGAAGTTGTCTACCTCCAAAATTGTGTATATTTTGTAGCTTTTAGCTGCATTTTTCTTCTTGATTTCTTTGTACTTAGCAAATATGTTTGGTTCAGTTTGGTCATGAACCAATTCTCATGTCTGAGAAGTGTCCACTGGATCTTGGGAGGCTAAAGAGGATGGAGATCCCACAAAAATATCCTCAATCCTCCTTGAAGCATGAGGGCCTGTCAAAACTATTGTTTGTACATTTTCCTCTTCAAAGGATCCCTCTATTGTTGAAGTAGTTTTCTGCCTTTTCTTGTAGATTTGAAATTTCTTTTTAGAAATTTATGTGACTATATGGGAAGCCTCTTCCCTTGGTATCTTGTCATGCTTCTTTTGTAGTATTGGAGTATGTGTTGTTGTAGTGGAGGGTACGCGTTCTTCTGCCTCCTATAGAGTATTTTCCTTCCATTGATCTTGGTTCACATACTTCTCGATCTCTGGCATGGGGGTGTCTGATTAGGGAGTAGTCTTCTTTTCTACTCTTAACCTTGAAATGATTCCCATGGGGTCATAGGACCAGGTGAAGCTCAGTGTGAAATTCATTTTCTTCAGGAGGATGTCTGCTTCTTTGGATGTTGCTCTATTATTGCAAATGAATGGGCCCACCTCTGTTTTTATCTTGAATTGTGATTTCTTCCTTGTTGCCACAAAATGCAACTCATCCATATCGATCATCTGCTTATGTACTCCAATGAGAAAATCATCATTGGGATGAACTTTGGCAATCTGTAAGGTGGAAATTCACAGCCACAAACCCTTATACTTGTGTAGTTCTAGTACAAGTACGAGTCACCTATTTTAATCTGTCACTTAGATGAAGAAATATTTTAATTTCTAGACCTATTCTTACCTCAATATCACTATTTAAAAAACAAGAGACTCTGTATAAAAACTTATCAACATACTCTGTGAAAGTAAACTCATTGAAGTGCTTCCTTTCCAAGGAAGTCCAATGAATTAGTGATTGGGGATTTCCCTGCTCATCTAATTTCTGCAAAGGAAACTGAAACCTAACTGCCCGATGGTAAAGAAACGAATAAACAAGTATTGAAGCTTATTTGAAAGTTCCCTTTGTGGAGAATTTGAGGAACTAATCATGAATTGCATCTAATATAAATTCATTGTAATTGAAGATGAAGAGTTTTTCACCTGTTGTGAATACTAATAAAAAACCAATAATGGCCTCATCAACCTACCAATCGGATTGGTTGCCTAGTAAACATGAAACAATAGAAATGATATGCTTGGTCGTCTCAGGGAACAATGAGGATGAATGGGGGGGTTTATTGGGTAATTCGGCATCCTAAGGGGGAAAAGTATAAAAAATATTAGCTCTCTGTGGGAATGCCAGGTTTTTGTAGAATTCCATGAGGGAATTTACTGAAAATGATTTCAGAGAGTCGGAATTTGCAACTAGAGCATCTAGGAGATAAATTTGGTTGTAATGGTAAAAATGATAACGTTATTTCGGGCCACAATTACCCTCGGACTGGGAAGATATCTGAATTGACACCATGACACAAATTCAGGAAAGTGGCAAGTGTGGGGAAAAATAAATTGGGGTAGGGAGGATTCCCATAGACCCAATTCATCATTGAGGTCTATGAATTTCTATTTTAACCAGTTATGAAGTTCATATAGGTCGAACTCACAACTAGTTTCAACAATCTTGTATTCTTGGTCTACTAGAGGCTGGTGGTCTAAATCTAGAATAGGGGGTAGCAGGGGGGTGTCCTCTATGACTTTATATTATCCTTTAGGAGCCATGATAGAAGAAAAATGAACAGGAGGTTCGAATTACCTGGGAAAATTGGTGAAAATTGGTATATGATTGCTGATTGGTCGGATGCACGGGTCACCGTCGTGGGTTGGATCATTATTGCAATGAGAGGTTTTGGTTTGCAGCCAAGGCACTGAAGCAGCTTTGATACAATTCTTACCTAGAAACAAAAAAAGAAGGGTGGATAGAACTGATTTATTTGATAATATAGGCCAAATGGCTTACCGTTGCAATTTAGCGGTTGGAGGAGCGAGTTCGTTTTCATGGGAACGAATAGGCATTAATTTCTCAACGGTTTGATGATGAGGTGGCGGAAGTGCTAGGTGGCAACAGTGTATTGGGGAGAAGTGGGGATGGGAGGTTGATTTTGCAAATGGGCAATGGGCGAATAGGGGATAACATGTAGTGACGTGGTATAAGTCTGAGGTGGGGACGGGAGGCCCACCTAGTGGATGGTGAATGTGTAGGTTTTAAACCCGTATAGAAATAACCTGCATATGAATTCTAAAAATAGAAAATAAACAATGACGAGAGCAAAACACATAAATCAAATATACACAGAGATTTCCCCTTCATCCCAAAACCGGGGCTACCAGATTGATTTTTCATTATGTTCCTTTCAATGTTACAATACATATATATACATGTCAAAGCATCCATAAACCCCAATCCATTAACCCTAGATTAGAACATAACTATAGTTCCCTTGACCGAATCTATAAAATACCATGGATCGAAAACCATCGCGCCCAAAAAAACCATGTGTGAAATCCATGCACAAAACCATAGATAGGTTCGCCCACCTAATATAGGGTCCAAACAAAAATTTCTCAAGGCACTACCGCCCCCCTTGTGACCCCCGCTGCACCCGGTGCAACAAACGGGAGACTCTGCCCCCTAGTTTAACCATTGGGGCTACTCGTGGAAAGAATATAACACAACCCAACAAAATGGAGCGGAAGCAGAGTCGAGTCAATAGTTGTAATAACAAGAGCAGGATGGTGAATTTCGGAGGTGGGGAGAAGCAATTTATGGTATTAGTCGGCGGGTGCGAAATGGATGTGGAGCAGACATGTTGCCAGGGCGGTATAGGGTGGGACAACTTTTCAGACCCCCCACCCCTGTGTTAACCGTCGAAGGGATGGGGGCGGACCGAAGCTCATCACCTGTTGTTGATCTAGGCGGGTGATATCTTCACCATCCACTGTTGTGCAAACTTTCTTTAGAAAACGACAAATATGCCATGTCGCGTTGAACTTTATTCACAACTATATACATTGGCACTTCTACCGTGTAAAGAGGGCTTATTGCATTAATTTAATTTCATTGCCAATTAAACCACGATTAAACAGTGTGGTTAACCAATTTTATTCTAATTACTGTAATTTAACCGCGGATACACTGTGTGGTTAAAACATTCACTTACCTAAAGTAATTATATTTAATCAAGCCTAATGACGCTTAAATGGTGTGATTAAACTAACTAACCCTATTTATCTAACTTCAATGTGCCATTTTAACTGGCAACACATTATTCAAACTCTCTAAGGTTTTTCTTTTGTTTCTTCACATATATATTTTTTCTCTTTGTATCCCCTTTTTTTCTTTTCTTTTATTCTATTTTTTTCTTTTTCTTTTATTTTAGAAATAATTTGCAGAATGGAAGATTATTTACAATAATCATATACAAGAAAATTCATAGATAATTGTCAGACCAGACAGTAACTCCTCAAAATCAATTCGTTATATTCATTCAGGTTGGTCTTTATTATATACATGAGGGAGAGACTGTTCATTTCATCTCCTGGTGACTCTTCATATTTTCTATTATTTATTTACATCAGTTACACTTATTCACCCAATCCTAATGATTAGGTGTCAACATTCCCCCCCTTAATCTGAAGGAATGTTGGTGATTCCAAGCATCGTTCTGAATTTTTCAAGCTTTTCTCTTCCAAGCGCTTTGGTGAAGATGTCTGCAATTTTCTCATTAGTGGAACAATGGCGGAGATGGATTATTTTGGCCTCAACATGATGTCGAATCAGATGATATTTAGTATTGATGTGCTTCGTTCGATCATGGAACTTTGGATTCTTGGCAAAATTTATTGCCGAGGTATTGTCAATCATGAGTGGAGTTGATTGTACTTGTTTTACTTGCAAATCTTCAAGAATTTTCCTGAGCCACACAATTTATTTTGTTGCCTTAGCTGCTGCCACATACTCTACTTCTGTTGTGGAATCTTGCTAGAACTGATTGTTTGTGTGATCTCCAGGAGACAGCTCTTGATCCAAGACTCATAGCATAACCTGAAGTAGATACCCCAGTTTCTTTGTCTCCATCGAAGTTTGAATCAGAGTATCCAATCAAGCTGAAGTCGTCCACCTGTGTATACTTGATTCCAAAGTCTTGAGTTACCTTCAAGTACCTTAGAAATCTTTTTGCAGCAGACCAATGTCCCTCACAAGGCTTTTGCATAAACCTGGAGAGGATTCCAACAGCAAACGAAATGTCTATTCTAGTAGTAGTTAGGTATTTGAGACTTCCTACAAGCTGTCTATACTTTGTTGCATCCTCAAGTTCTTTTCCTTCAATGGATGTGAGCTATAAATTTTGTTCCGTTGGAGTAGTAAGAGGATTTCATTCTGTCAAGCCAAACCTGTTCAACTGATCTCCAATGTACTTCTTTTGAGAAAGAAATATGGACTTTAGATGTTGAGTTACTTCAATGCCAATATAGTAATGAACATAACCCAAATCAGTCATTTCAAAACCTTACCTCAATTCCTTCTTTATGGATGCAATGTAGCTTTCATTGTTCCCTGTCATCAAAAGATCATCTACATATACCATAAGATATACAACTGTTTTTCCAACTTTCTTGACAAATAAAGTTGCATCATCAAGATCATAATGTTTGAAATTGAGTTTCAGAAGATGCTCAGTTAGTTTTCCATACCAGGCTCGCGGTGCTTGTTTGAGGCCATACAAGGATTTGACAAGTTTGCATACTTTATGTTCTTGTCCTTTCATATAAAATCCATCAAGCTGGGACATAAAAACATTCTCTTTTAGATCTCCATTCAAGAAAACAGTTTTTGCATCCATTTGATGGACTTTCCAACTATTTTGAGCTACTAGGGCAAAGAGTGTCTGGATGGTAGCCCATTTTGCTATGGGGGAAAATTCTCCTCATAATCGACCCCTTCCTTCTATGCAAAACCTTTTGCCACAAGCCTAGCTTTGTGCTTGTTAAGTGAGCCATATGCTTTAAACTTGTTCTTGTAGATGCACTTGCAGCCAATTGGTTTGGTTCCTATGGAGGATAACCATCTTCCAATTGTCATTCTTTATCAGGGCATCATATTCCTTTTGCGTCACTTCTTTCCATTCATCAAGAGAAGCAGCCTCTTTGAAGGAAATTGGTTCAAAATCTGTAGACAAATTCATTTCACAATCATAAGAAACATCCATATCAACAGGTGAATTAGTGTCATCTACATCACCTCCATTTTGCCGGTTTGAATTTCTAGTTCATGTCTTTCCTACCTCATCAGGATGAACACTTTCAAGTGTCTTTGTCAGCCACTTTGGGGGACCTTTCTCAAATGGTCCAGGTTGCTCCGTTGATTGAGTTGGGATTGAATCAAGATTGAGTCTCCCAATTCTATCAATTACATCACTTAAAGTATCATCCGTTGTTGGAGTTTCATGTGGGGGAGAGAGTTCTTCATAAGAAGATTCTAGTATAGGAATCCCCCCATCAAGATGTGGAATCTGATTATCGAATTATTGAAATGATTTTGCATCTACGAATCTATCCAAGCGATCAAGGATCCGCTCAACAACATTGTCAGTTTGGATGATTCAAGAAAAATTACATCTCTAGATACAACAAACTTTTTATTGACTTCATCATAGAGACGGTATGCTTTGGAGGTGTTTGAATACCCCAGGAAGATACACTTACGACTTCTTGCACCAAGTTTGTTTCTATGTACCTTTGGTATCAAGGCATAACAGCTGGAACCAAAGACCCTGAGATGCTTTACCGAAGGAATGTGCCCATACCACATTTCATATGGAGTCTTGTTTCTAATAGCATTAGATGGACATATATTATTTATATATACATCACATAGAACTGCATCAGCCCAAAACATCAATTTTACATTTTTGAAAAACATCATGGAGCGCACCATATTTAAGATTGTCCTATTCATTCTTTCAGCTACATCGTTCTGTTGGGGATTATAAGACACAGTTGTTTGATGTTTGTCCCACGTTGGCGAAGATAGTTTTCAAATTCATTTGAAGTGTATTCTTTTCCATTATCAGTGCGAATAGAACCAATATAAGATTGTGCATCATTTTCAATCCATGTATGAAAGTTCTTGAATGTTTGAAAAGCATCATATTTGTTCTTCAATAAATAAACCCAACACATTCTGGTGTAGTCATCAATAAATGTCATCATATATTTATTTCCATTTGCAGAAGGAACAGGCATTGGACCACATAAATTTGAATGAATGAGTTCAATTTTTCTATGTGCTTTTGAATGTGAATCATGAAAAGACTGTTTACTATGCTTTCCTAGAGTACAAGCATCACATTACTTAAGTTTCCTAAGAATTGTAGGCAAACCAGCAACACCATTTTTCTTCAACAAGTGGAGGCTGTCATAGTTCAAATGTCCAAATCTAGCATGCCATAATAAACTTTATGGGAGTGTACCTTCTCCATAATGAGAATTGTATGAGAAATGTTGTGCACGAGCAAAGGTACCCTGCAAAGATTGAGAAGCCTTTCTTCTTCTATTCCTCTCATGACAAGTGAGTGGTTAGATGCTTTTCTCACCTCAAGTTTGCCATCAAACATATGAATGGAGTGACATTGTTGGCAGATGTGGACCAAGGACAGCAAGTTTCTCTTGAGCTGTGGGAGATATAGAACATGATGCAGAAGAAAGCCTGAAAGACCAGGCAATTTGAACCTGATTGTGCCAAGCCCTGATGGCTTGAGTTTTGATTGGTTTGCAAAGTATACTGCTCCATCTAAATTGTCAGTAAATTCTTCAAAAAAATATTTTCTATGAGTCATGTGGCAAGTTTCTCCTGAATCAAGCAACCAATCATTTTTCCAAGAAGCAAGTGAAGCATTAAATAAATCTTCATTTACTCCGATATTACATTGTGCCACGACATAATGAGCGGATTCAGGTGCTTTACCTTCGTCTATGTCATTAGTTTTACCTTTCTGTTGCTTTATTTTTTGCTCAATTTCGTCCCAAGGTAACTTGAATGTAGAGGCATCATGTGATCCATTTCTTTTGCAGTGTATGCAGTGCAAATCTAAATTTTCTCCTTGAGAGTGTCTGCCCCCCCTCCCTCTGAAATATATTCTTCTTCCTCTTCGACCACCTCTTCCTATGGAAGAATATTGGGCAAAATTCTTTTCTTTATGAGCAAGGCACACAACCTCTTCAGAAGATTCAGGGGCTATCTTCTTTCCAAAAGCTTTCTCTCTTTCAGAAAATGTTTTCAACAAGAGAGTCAAAGGTAATATCTTTGAGATTCCATTTGCTTGCAATGACTCAAGATAATTGGAGTAAGTAGGATAAAGTGCCTTGAGAAAAGTGATAAGAGGAATATCCAATTCAACCTTAGTGGATTTCATATCATGCATTATAGATTTTACTTTCGAGATGCAAGAGCAAGAGGATCATTATTTTGTAATTCAAGAGTGAAGAGTTTAATCATGAGTTGAACAACTTCAAGTGCAGAATGTGAGTCATAGAGTTCTTTCAGCTTTTGTAAGGCTTCAAAAGCAGTGGAAAATGTCAAAATATGGCGACTCACATCTTCACTTACAAATGCTGCAATTAATGCATAGGCTTTTCTATTCTTATTTTCCCAAATGGCGAACTCTTTGTCTGAGGTAGGTTGTTTTGGCTCTTTGTCTCCGTCTCCAACACATACTCCTTTCTACAACTCATTGAAAATGAGGGTGTGTTTTATCATCCGGGACCATTCAAGATAGTTCTCCTTGCCAGTAAGAACTATTCCCATAATGGATATGATTGAGTGCATTGTAAAATGTGTGTATTGTAAAAAAACACTTTTGCTGCCAAAAAAAATCTATGTACTTCAAAATAATACAACCTTATTCTTCCTTCTTGATTAGGTAAGAAATTGATTTAATATACAGAGACCAAAACTATATTCTATCCATATATAATATCACCATTCATATCATAATATATGACATACCATCACATACTATTGTATTTTCAACCTTCTTTCATATGATATATCAAGCATTCATGCCCTCGACAAAAAAAAAAGAACCGCTCATCGTACCATTATCAATATCAAGCAATATATATTGTATTCTAAAAACAATACTCATCACACACATGGTCTTAGTCTCAAAAACAGGAGCACACAACAAGTTTGATTTAAACACCATAGTCACGACCATTTAGGTCAATGCATTCTTCAAGACATTTAACTAATAGTATTCTTGTAAGGCAGTGTTTCTGTAAAGCAGCACATAGCATTCCGGTCTCTGCATGCTTGCGAAGACCCTGTATACAGTGGGGAGGGGACCGCATATTCAATGGACTCCACGCTCATCACATCTCCATGATACCCCGCATCTCCACTAGACTCCGAACGGGAACGAGGTTTGGGGTTCGATATCTAGTATGGCCTCTGAGCCATGATAAAAAAAAAAAAGAGCCGCCATCACCACTGTAGCCACCAGCAATTCCGCCATCAGAGCCGCCATCAATTCCATTCCAGCAAGTCAGACCAGCGAAAGAGAAACATGCATTACTATAGTTCTGAGTTATTGATCTGAGTTTTGGGCAGCAACCATTCTGGATACAGTTGTTTGAGCTCTATTAATAGAGTTGTAAAGATGTTGGAAGCGGGTCAGAAGGATGAAAAGAATGAGCATGTTGTGAAAAATCACGTGGGTCACCCCCAAACAGGCAGATATTGCACATTTACAATTCTCGGCTCTCCTATCACTCATACCCAGTGTCCATATGTAACTGGTACATCAGTCTTGGGTATTAAGTATAAAGATGGAGTTTTGCGATATCACCGAGCATAACGGTTTGGAGAGCGGACTATTCAGAGAGAATAAAATGTATATGACACTATATGGACAATTGGAGCAAGCTTCAGAGCAGAGCTGTGAATTCTGCAAAATAGGCAGAACATAGGCAGGAAAATGACACCAAGAGTTACACAAAAGCTAATTTGGGGAGTTGGCTCTGACACCATGTCAGACCAGGCAATAACTCCTCAAAATCAATTCGTTATATTCATTCAGATTGGTCTTTATTATATACATGAGGGAGAGACTATTCATTTCATCTCCCGATGACTCTTCATATTTTCTATTATTTATTTACATCAGTTACACTTATTCATCCAATCTTGATTATTAGGTTTCAACAATAATCAACTTATGATCCTATAGATTATAGGACCGTAATGTTATCGCTCAGGTTGTTCCCTTTGACTCTTAAGGGAATACGACCGAGGTAACCACAAACCAAGCTTTGGACTGCAGGTCCTAGCCTACCAGTAGTCAGAGAGGGCTCTCTCTTTGGGATTTAGCTTTGTTTAAGAGATGATTTTAGGCTAGATATGACGCACATGGGTTTTTGTTTGAGTTTGGTGGGATGGTGATCTCAGACTGAACTGGGATGCAAGTGTATAACTGTTTTTTCCATTGGGAAATGGAGTCACTGAGAGTGTAATTATTGAAAGAGCTTCTTGGTGAAAAGGTAGTACCACAGAGCAGGATAGGCAGGCTAGGAACAACTTTCAAATCTGGTAATGATGGAATGAAGTCAGGGAATGAAAGGCAATCAAGAATCTCTCACTATACTGACAGAGGGA